>CAJQZJ010004760.1:10155459-10175459 GCA_907164525.1 Lophiomys imhausi
TTCACAGTGTTTCAGCCCTGCCACCTGCCCTTTTTTTTTTTTTTTTTAGTTAATAAATTTATTTGTTTGTTGCTTCAGGTTACATCCTTATCATATTGTCCTCTTTTCCCACTTCCCAGCTCCACCCTCCCATGCTCTACCCCCTGACCCTTCCATCTTGTTCCTCTGGGGTGGAGTGTCCCTGCCTAACAGTCTCTCACCACAGATCAGGAGTCATATGACGGCCAAGAGCTTCTTCATTCACCGGGGGCCTACGAGGCAGTACTGCCAGTGAATGGTGTCTCATTGCTACTGGAGGAATACTAAAAAAAAGACCAACAAACACACAAACCCACAAAAACAAAGAATATCAACAAAAAAAGAGAGTAAAAAGAGAAGGGGAAAGGAAAAAGAAAAAAGAAAAAAAGGAGAAGGAAAAAGAGAAAGATTAAAAAAAAAAAAGTTTATGTCCATGTTCCTTTTGGTGTGTTGGTTGTAGTACAGATATCCTGTACGATATAGCTAAAATCCTACTATAAGTGAATAGATGCCATGTGCATCCTTCTGAGACTGGGTTAGCTCACTCAGGATGAGCTTCTCTAGATCCATCCATTTGGTTGCAAATTGCATGATTTCATTGTTTCTGATAGCTGAGTAATATTCCATTGTATAGATGTACCACAGTTTTTTAATCCATTCTTCAGTTGAGGGACATCTGGGTTGTTTCCAATTTCTAGCTATTACAAATAAGGCTGCTATGAACATAGATGAGGAGACTTCCCTATGTCTCCGTGAGAGGTCCTTTGGGTGTATACCCAGAAGTGGTATGGTTCTTTATACAAGATGAAATTAATAAAATATCTGGATTCTCTGGGGTGAAATTTTCTTCCCAAAGATGTTAAATGTAAAGCATCTAAGTTCGATGGTGAATATCATATTCTAGTAGAATGAGGCCCATAGTATTCATTGTTAAGCTTTGGCAATGTTTGCTCGCCTAGCTACCTTTGTGGCTTGGTTGGGCTGGGCTGAGTGTGGATGTCATTGCTTTGATCCCCCTAAAGAGAGGCTGAGTTATGCCAAGGCAAACGGCTTCTTTCTCTCCTTTTATGAGTAGGCTGAAAGCCTACTGTCCCCTGTCTGTTTGTCCATCCTTTGCATCTATGTGATCACTGCCATTGTCTCTCTGAGACACTAAAACTCACTGTGGGCTGTAGAATTGAGATTCCAAACAAAGCTTCTAGGAGAATGGTCTCGACATGAGGCTTCATACATTGGGCTTTCTGGCTCTCAATACTCAGGCTTTGCTTCCGGTCAGCCACTGATACGTGTTGTGTGGAAGATGCCCTGAGGTGATGAGACCCTTGATAGTTCGGTCCTTTGTCCAAGAGTCCTGAGCAAAACATGACAAGGATTTAGGCACAACTGGGCCCAGTTCACACCTCACCAAGATGCCACTTCACTATCTTACTTGAGTCAGTTTCCCCATCTCTAAATTGAGCACGAAGAAGATCTCTAACAAATGAGAACTGGACTATCCAGTTACTCTTCATAAAGAGTTTAGCCCAGGTAAGAAGCCATGAGGAGCAATTCTGTCCATATGTCTCTCCTGTTGTAAGTCCCAGGGTTCGGGAGGCACCACGTGACCTTGCTTTGTTGTTTCAAATTCATGTGCCTAAGCTGATGTCCCTCCCCACCTCTTAAGCCCTTTGTGGTTCCCCATGCCAGGCCCCTGCCTGCAGACTCCTTTCCTTTCCATATTTTCCTTAGCTACAGGCTTGCCTAGATTCCTTATTTACAAAAGCACTTTCTAATCATGTCTGGTCACTCTCTACCTTCTGTTCCTAGTGTAAACCAGGACTCAGCTTAGTGCTTAATGGATGGTTTTGTCTTAAAACAAAAACAGTCTCAAAGGTCATGGATTAAAACACTGAGCATTGCAGTTTTGGTGCGAGTTCTTGTGATGGGAAGTGCTTTGCCTCCTTCCTGATCCAGACAGACCTCTTGTTACTACCTGACAGCAATGACAGGCTTTAGGTGCCTTTTCCTATTAGTTGTTCATCTTGTCTCTAGATGGGCTCAGAACTCAGAGACATACAAGTGAAGAAAATGGCTCCAAGGAAATATTTTGATGCTTAAACTTTCTTGACACAGCAGAGCCTAAATGCAAGGGATTGATCTGGGCAGACTGGTTGCTAATGGTCTTTATCCACATGTGGCTTCTGTCCAGAGTCTAGTTTCTATTTTTCTCTGGGAGAGCCGTGTTTCCCCTCACTCAGTAGATAATGCCTCCTGGTTCAGATCATGACTTTGTGACCATCATTTGTGCCCAAAAGCTGGCCCATCCTGCCTGGGCCTTCTGTTCCATTACAGGAAGTTTCCAAGATGAAGGAGCTGGATACACAGTCAGATGTGAGGAGGTATGCATTAGCCTCACTTCGGACCTGCAGGTCTTCCCCTCTGCAGTTGAGATGTGCCCTGGTTCACCTGCTGGGTTTGATTTTATTATTATTTTTATTCACTTATTTATTTTTGTGCATGTATGTGCCTGTATGTGTGTGTACATGCGAATGTCAGGGGTCAGCTTCAGGTATTACTCCTCAGGCACTGTCCACATTGTTCTAATGGAAGCTCTCATTGGCCTGGCACTTACCAAGTAGGCTGACCACTGAGGTATACAGTTTCTTCTATCTCCACTTCCCCAGTTCTGAGATTACAGATGTGTGCCACCACAGGCAGCTATTTTCCCCTTCCATATATATTTTAGGAACCTCCACATTAGAAGGCTTCCATACATTCTTTTAAGCCACTTCATTTATTCATTCATTCATTTATTTGTTTGTCTATAGATTATAATCACATCATTACCCCTTACCTTTCCTCTCTCCAAACCTCCTCCATGTTTTTTTTTTTAAAGACCTTTAGGGCTGGGTGTGGTGGTGGTCACCTTTAATCCCAACACTAGGGAGGCAGAAGTAGGAGGATCTCTGTGATTTTGAGGCTGGCCTGGTCTACATAGTAAATTCCAGGACAGCCAGGACTATATAGAGAGACCCTGTCTAAAAATAAACTAAAATAAATAAAGGCCTTTAGTGTTTTAATGTTAATTGTCTCTGCCCCATAAGCCCTCCTTTACCCTGCCCTCCCACTCCTTCCCTAGTTAACCCTTCTAGTCTAGTTTCCCCTTTATCTCTTTATAAAACTATACTCCATTTATCCTTTCTTGGAAGATACCTCCCTCCCTTCTGATCCTTTACTACTAGCTACCTAGCTTTTGTGGTTATTCTGATTTCTAAAACTTAAAAGTTAACATCCACATATAAGAGAAAACATTCAATGTTTGTCCTTTTGAGTCAGGATTACCCCACTCAGGATGGTCATTTCTCCATATTTATCTACAAATTTCTATTTTCCTTTCTCTTAACAGCTGAATATGACTCCTTAGTGTAAATGTACCACATTTTCATTATTCATTCATCAGCTGATGGACATTTAGGCTTTTTCCAATTTCTGGTTATTATGAATAGAGCAAAAGTCAACATGAATAAGCCAGTATCTCTGTTGCAAGATAGAGAGTCCTTCAGGTATATGCCCAAAAATTATATAGCTGGATCTTGTGGTAGATCTACTTCAGCTTTTTTGAGGAAGGTCAACACTGATTTCCATGATATGGCTGTGTCAGTTTGCATTCCCACCTGCAATAGAGAAGTGTCCTCATTTCCCCGCATCCTCTCCAGTATGAGCTGTCATTTGCTTTATTGATCTTGTCCGTTATGACTGGGAAAAGATGAAATCTCAAAATAGTTTTAATCTGCATTTCCCTGGTGACTACAGATGTTGGATATTTTAAAAAACGTTTCTTCAGTAATTTGTCTTTCATCTTTTGAGAGCTCTCTGCTTAGATCTATATCCCACTTTGATTGGGCTATTTGTTTCTTGAGGTTCCACTTTTTTAATCTCTATATATTCTAGAAACTAACTGTCTATCATATATATGATTGGTAAAGTATTTTTTTTCCTACTCTGTAGGCTGCCACTTTGCTCAAACACACAGATTTTAACATGGTGTCAAAAGATGTTAACTTGGATGTTGAGGTTCGAAATCAGGTCCTCAGGCTTATATAGCAAGCATGTTACTGAACTATCTCCCAGCCCCAGCCTTTCAGATTAAAAGAAAAATTAACCATTTTTATTGGTGGGGGAGGGACTCACTCTGTAGCTAGGACTGGCTTCGTGTTCATGATGATTCTTCTGCCTCAGCCTCAGGAGTGCTGAGACTACAATGTGTCCAGAATCTATGACTTGAGGCTTTGTATGCTGCTCTAGCTTTTTCTGGGCCTGTTTATTGCCTTTCATTGGTGAATCCTGGCTCCCTGGCTCTCTGATATTTTTCTGTTGGTTTCTAAAATGTTTGTGTCTCTTCTTTTCTTGCCACAGCATCTTAAGGTCATCCTCATGGACCAAAGAAGACAAACTTAAGATACTTGGGACAAATCAAAGTGCCAATGATTAGTGTCACTTGGATTAAAAACATAATTATTAGATATAGAATTGATTAAATAAGAACAACAGTTCTTGAGCCAGAGTTAGAACCCTGAGAGAGACTTTTCTACAGAGAGTGTAACCCAGCTCCAGCATGTTTGCATAGCACGTTCTGAAGGCTTCTCGTTTGCCATTCAGAAGCTAGACTATTTCTATTTCTACTTTATTTTAACCTGCTGATAAACTTCCCTTAAATAGAATCTGTGCACTTTGAGTAGAAAGCTCTTGTCATTCCTTACCTCTCAGAGCATCATCATTAATTGATGGTGAATGTCAAGGGATTTGTTCTCCTGAGGCATGTAACCCATCCATGTAGAACCCATTCCACAACTTCACAAAAGCATTCAATTAATCTATTAAAATATCATACTCAAATTACAGTGGAGTTGTGTGTCTCCTCTACTGAAAACCTTCAGGACTCATAGCCCTTTACTCCAATTAGGAAGGTTTAATTGCCAAGCGGTGCAAATGAGGCAAGCATGAGTCACTGCAAATGGTTCTGCCTGAAAGCCATCAGCTAATGGTTTTGTAGCCTGTGCAAATTTGATATGGCCTTCCTTTATGCAGCTGGCTAGTGCACGTCAGTTGGATAGTATTTCTGCTCATGTACACAAAGCTTTGTGTGGGGTTACATCCACCCTACAACAGTAAGACCACTTTCATCCACTCAGTGAGTGAGGTTGGGGGACCAGATAGCAAGCATGACTATCACCCACAAGAAGTGCACTTAAGCCGATCAATACATAATGATTCATAACCTCTGAAGTTATGATAATCAGAGATTAGGGCGACAGCAAAGCCTGGCATCTAGCACAAAACATTTCTCATTGCTCATGTATCTTTCACATCTGTCTGGCTTTATCTCATTCTTTTCCATTTTGCCTTTTTGTGCTGCAATCTAGCATAAATGAATCATGCTGGGCTGAGGCATGTTGAACAAATTGAGGTGTCTCACTTTCCAAATCTTATTGCATTACTGTGTCCTTGTATGCACGCTGTTTGTTATAAGGGCCTCTAGACCACAGTGCTGAGATGAGAGTGGGAAGTGCTCAGGATGAACTTGCGTCCTGTCATTATGTACAGTACCTGAGTGTCCATTCTCTCACCTGCTTGTGTCCCCAGTGTGAGCCATTGGGTTTCATATTTCTTTGGTGTTTTCTGGACTTTTCATGAACAGGTGTCTGTTCACACCAGATAATGCAAAAATGGCAGACCAAGAAAAGATTCCACCTGAGTGTAACTTCATGGTCCAAAGAATTTGGCTGAGTTATGGTAGCATGGGTGAAGGGTTACTTAGAAGAGCATATACTTTTAGGAACACAAGTTACATATAGATGAACACACCATTGAACAATGTATGTCCCCACCTCTTAGCTGTTTATATACCCTGAGGAGGAGGGGGCCTTGTTGCTTCGTTAGCCCCTTGCGTTCTTCATGACAGATTGTTAATGGGCTCAGAATTGAGGGTCTCCTGAGGGTAATCACAGCTGCTCTGATTTCCAGATGACAATGTCTGGCTGTGTCATGTCCAGAGGACCGAGTTCCATAACACTTGGTGAACTACACTGATGCATTAGATGGGCAGTGTTGATATGCAGTTTACATGGGAGGCCCCCTTCTTTCCATCAATATTAATTCTTGTATTACCCACAACAGCAAGAACTAGTATAGCGTGGGAAAAAAGCTCATGAATATGGAAGGCACATAAAACTCGTCAACAAAAACTAAATACTTTTATTTGCTTTCCAACATTTTATATAAAGTTATTCATACATTTTTTTCTTTCTCAACTACTAACTCTATTTTATTAGAGATGGAATTTGATTTCCAGTCTGAAGGATCAAACGGTATCTTAGCTTAAAATAGCTTCTCAGAACACAAATATATAATACAGTGAAAATTTTAGCTAAACAAGGTGAGTGACTGAATGTGCTTTGTGCTACCAAGAGGACGTAATAGGAGCTTCTGTTTATTCTTTTGCAAAGCATAAACATTCCCTTGTGTGAAAGGAGGTTGCCCAGAATGTGAGTTGGTAGGAAGCAGGTTGATAAGCACACTCCTGTGGAGCAGACCATTAATGCTTCCTGTCCTCGGTGTGTGGGCTAGCAGGCCATTGGCAGGCAATGAGGACAAGAGAAGTCTCCTCAGCCTCATTCACTAGCAAAGATGAACATAAATAAGAATGCCTGCTGAGCTCAGCCTCCATAGTGTGCCTTGATGTAGTGGCCCCTGCAAAACTGAACCCGCACTGTGGTTGAGCCTGTTGGGGACACAGAGAGCACAGTAGACTTTCACCATTGCAGTCACTGTATGGTCCCTACATGAAGACACAGGGGAACCAGGAGATGATTCCATGGGGGGCATATTAGTGTATTATTAGTACACTTCTTGGGATCCTAATCAGACATCCACGTTGATTCAAGTCAATAAATTCCCTCTAGCCTAGGGGATGTCACACCCACCACACTGTCTTCTTGTGACTCCCAGGCAAAAGGAAAGTTGAGCAGCACTCATCTTTGCCCCTGACTAACACAGGAAACTGTCAGGCATGGTCAAGCTGTAACTGCAAATGAGGTGGTATATGTATCCCCTCTCTCTGCCAAGACACGCCTTGCTGTTAATTATGTATAGAAGTGTTTACCTCTGTGTGAGTCTGTGCACATGATTGCATGTACCCATAGAGGCCAGAAGACAAAGTCGAGTTCTCCCAGAGGCAGAGTTACAGGTGGCTGTGACGGGTGCCTGGAAGCCAGCACTGGTCTTCCAGGAGAACAGCATTATGTTCTGTCCTAGTGAGCTTTGATATTTGATATATTGCTGTGATAAAATACTGTGACCATAAGTAACTTGGGAGTAAAAGGTTTGTTTGCCTCAAACATCCCCATCACAGTCCATCACTGAGAGAAGTCAGGGCAGGAACTTGAGGCAAGAATTCGGAGGCAGAAACTGAGGGACAGAGGCCATGGAGGGGAGCTCCTTACTACCTTGCTCCCCATGGCTTGCTCATTCTGCTTTCTTACCCAGCTCAGGACCACCACTGCCCAGAGATGTCACCACCCATGGTTAGGTTGGACCTTCCCACATCAATTACTAATTAAGAAAACTCCTCATAGACTTATTTTGAGGCAATCTGGTGGAGACAATCCTCATCTAAGATCCCCTCTTTGTTGTGTCAATTCTAGCTTGTGTCAAGCTGACTAAGCAAACAAATAAATAAGTAAATCTAACCAGCACCTCTGAGCCATCTCTCTGTCCCCCACCCCTACCACTTTTCTTGTCTTAAAACTCTTAAATTTCTTTAAATGGGCCCCCATTTCTTGTTTACCCTGGGGATTAAAAAAAAAATTAGGCAATGCCTCCAGTTTGGTACTTTCTGTGAACCAGCTCAGCCCTGAAAGGCACTTAGCTATTCTCCAGGCCCGCATCCATAGTCCAAGGCATGTTTAGGGTTTCTCATCATTATTTACCACTGACCAACAATGCCTCTACTTGCTGAGGAAATGTTCTGTTGTATGGTTCTTACAATGCTGCTGATCAGGAACATGTGACCTAGTTCCTATCGTGGCATATCTGTCTCCTTGAATCTGCAGCATACACCACTGCTGATGATGGTACAAGCTTTCTCAGAGGCATTCTTAAAGCAAGTCACTTGAATCAAGCTTAACAGTTGCAAGTTGTGTTCCAAACTGTTCAAGCCACACAAACAAAGACCTTTGGATCTGCTCCTGGGCAGGGCTGTCCTCCTGGGCAGGGCTGTCCTCCTGAGCAGGGCTGTCCTCCTGAGCAGGGTTATCCTCCTGGGCAGGGCTGTCCTCCTGGGTGGGCAGCTTCTTTCGCTACTGTTTATGGTTCATCCTCTCCCTTCTAAAGTCCAGACTGATTCTCACTTGACAAATCTTCAGGAAGTGGGATGTTGTCTAAAGGAATACGGATTTGGAAGGTACATAAGGGTAGTCCTGTCCTATGGATAATACTGAGGAGATCAAGACATCTCGTAGGTGTGGGTCTCTGCTTGTGAAGAGACCTCTGTTATTTAGGGTACCTTGGTGGTTGTAGATTCTAAAACAGGTGCTTTTTCTCTGAAGTGGGAACTCGGTGGAGATCTATTTGCTTTGCATTCCTTATGCTGTCAGGGAACTGCTCTGATTGCAATAAAGAATATTCCAAAGCAGGCTGTGATCTGAGGGAGACAGATCTTATTACTGAGCTCTTGATCTCATTTTAATGAGGAAGTTGAATTCTGCAAAAGTGGTCTCATCAGGTACTTAGACTGTTTCTAATTAGAACTGAAGTTGCCTTTAATGTCAGTTCGAAAGAGCCTGTGGTGGAGAATCACTACCTGCAGAAGTGAACACAAAGTTCATGCCTGGACATCCCGAGTCACAAAATGTGGAGCTTCTGGTTTCCAGAAAGGCAGGGCATGTGAGCAGAAGGGGCATACATTATGGATTAGGTCAGTTACTTTGATTGAATTACCTGGTCAAAAACCAACCTAACCAGGCTGGGGAGATGACTCAGTGGCTAAGCACTTATGTCTCAGGCATGGAGACTGTTTTTGGATCCTCAGCACACACTCAGAAAGTCAGGCATCATCACCATGGGCACTTGTAATGCTAATGCTGCAGGGTTAGGGTAGACAAAAGAGGAGCAGTAGGGATTTATGGTAACCAAGCTAATGATAAAAGTAGATCTATATTCAGTGGGTGACTCTTTCTCAAGGGAATAAGGCAAAGAGTGATACAGGACCCAATAAATTCCTTTGGTCTCCTGGACTTCACACATATGTGGTTGGTATCTGCATAAGTATGTACACATGTATGAACACACACACACACACACACACACACACACACACACACACACACAAGTTCTCATAGAAATATAAATGTACTTCCTTGTTACCATGCTTATCCTTTCTCTCAGTGTGTGCTGCCTTTCCTCCTCTACTGCCAATAACAACCTCCTACCTCTCACTTTTCACTCATCTTGTGACAGAATCACTTGCTTGTTAAAAGATAATTTCATTTAAGCATTTCTTTAACAACCCTGGTCATATGTATTCTCATAGTCCCAGATTCTGCTGCTGTGATCACACACTGTGATCTAAAGAAGATGTCTTGGGGAAGAAAGGGTTTAGTTCTGCTTACAGTTCCACACCACATTCCATCATTGAAGGGAGTCAAGGCAGGAACTCAAGGCAGGAGCCTGAGGTAGGAGCTCAAACAGAAGCCATGGAGGAATGTGGCTTACTGGTTCGCTCCTCAGAAGCCATGGAGGAGTGTTGCTTACTGGTTCGCTCCTCATGACTTTCTCAGCCTATTTTCTTATACTATCTAGGACTACCTACCTGGGCTGGTATGACCCTCATGGGATGGGTCCACTCATGTCGACAATTAATCAAGAAAGTTTCCCACAGGGTAATCCGGTAGGGCATTTTCTTACTTGCAGATCCCTCTTCTAAATGACTCTAGCTTTCTGTGTCAAGTTAACATGAAAACTAGCAAGCACCCATATCTTTCAAAAATACAGGGGCAGAGTAGGGAATCTTTCCTACAGGAATGTTGAATTATAGGTCACTAATATTTCTTTATGACCATGGGATAATAGTAAAGTAAAACTAGTTAATATATGCCACAAAAGTATGAGAAGAGAGCAAAGAATTGCTGAATCTAAGCTTGACTAGAGCAGTATCAAACCCCTGAACTAGTTCATCAATGCTGGTAAGTCCCTGCAGCTTAGGAACATTTGGAAAAGCCAGCTAATCCTATGATTTTATACAGAACAGTCAAGAGAGACACTGATGCTAGGAACAGTGGTTTGATTTTGTGTTTGTTTGTCTGTCTGTCTGTCTGTCTGTCTGTCTGTCTCTGTTGGTGTGCTTGTATGTGTGTATGTGTTTGTATTTCTGTTAGTGGGTATGTGTCTGTGTACCTGTGTATCAATTTATCTGTCTGTGTGTCTGTCTGTCTGTAACTGTCTCTATCTTGTCTGTCTATCTGTCTGTGGGTTTCTATGGATGCAGATACAAAGGGAAAGAGAATAATTTTAACATGATGGACACATGAGGAATGTGGTGCTAGGAGACAACCTCAGACTAGGAAGGCAGCTTTTCCTCTCCCCAGTGTGTTCATCTTCTAACCAGAATTAAAAAGCAGACTGAGTATTGGAGATAATTACATGACTTGCCTAGGAAAATGACTGTGAATTTTACAGTCAATATATTAACACATACAAGGGACCAGCTTATTTCAAAATATTGGTATGATTTTAAAAGTTAGATGACAGCAGTATTTAGGGGATGAGAATGAATGCTTACAAATGCACCTAATTGTAAAATACTGTAAATCTAATGTGTAAAAATGTACATAGTTAAGTGTTGGCAAAACTGTAAGAAATAAAAAAGGAGAGGAAATCAGTGCTCTCAGGAACTGAGTTGCTAAGACTCAGAGTCACTAATGACAGATCAAAACTAGGGATAAGAATGAACTATGGTATGAAATGTGCTGCTCACAATTGAAGCTTTGAGACCCTTCAAGAGTCTCGCTCGGACTCTTCTCCTGGCCACCGTCAATGCCTCCACCATGGTGGAGCTCCTTGGGGGCCAATGGAGGAGCACATGTGGTGTGAGATGGGATGAGTTGGAGTAGATGGTGATCCATTGCTGTGTTTATTGGTGTGGGTGTGGGTGTGTCTGTCTGTCTGTCTGTCTCTCTGTCTCTGTCTCTCTCTCTCTCCCTCTCTCTCTCTCTGTGTGTGTGTGTGTGTGTGTGTGTGTGTGTGTGTGTGTGTGTGTAATGGGAATGACTCTGAGTGGAGAGAACAAAGAGAGAGGGAAGTGTGGAGACAGTTTACTATGCAGTGTAAGGGCAGGGTGGCCATTTTGAGGGGAGCTGAAGGGAGTAGAAAATGAGAAAGAGAATAAAGAAAACTAAGGGCAGACAGTATCCAGTGTCAGGGTGCTTCCCACAAGAAAGACACATCAGGACTGAACGAAGGTAGAACACCTTTGGGTGCCTTTGGGTCCACAGAGGCAGCCCTTGTAACCCTGGGAGAGTTTCTTCCAGGCGACCCTGTGGCCACAGCAAGAGGCTATCAGGGAGGGGTGAGGGAGCCTGAGCTGGCCTCTGGGAAGGCAGGATGCTGCACCCTGAGTCAGATTGGAAAGCTGATGTTCTTCATCCTCCCAAACCTCCCAGTTTCCTAATGGTTACATTTAGCCCAGGAAAAGGGAGTCAGATAATCTTTGAGTTTTTATTTGTGTGTTGGGTAGAGTTTTCAAGCATGAATAAATGAAATTTGAACAATTATTGAAAATACTACCAAATACCACCCTCACTAACTCAACTAGACACTGCCCCATCGCTTCCCAAAACATCGACATTTCATTTAAATGAAATTTCGAATTAATTTTCTTAAATATGTTGAGCTAATTGGATAAGAGAAATATCACTGGAAAGACCCCTTCCACACACTGAACCTTTATTTTTCGAATATAAAATTCATATATTTTCTCAACAATTCATTAGCTGGAGACCCCCTCTAGGGATGGCAAGTGTAGCAAGGAAATTAATTCCTAAATGAGAAGTTCCTGAAGAAATTTCCTCCACATGCCTCACAGAGTTATCTGGGAAAGGCTCCCTCAGATGCCTGATTTCTGACAAGGAATTCACCAGCAAAACGTGAATATTCATAAGGAAGTGCTCAAGAACTGCTGCTTAGCCAATCAACATTAGATCCTTTGGTATTCATTATAATAAAATTAATCTTGATTAATTCATTCATTATTAATCTTGCATTCAAATGCAATTTCATAGAAATTGCATTGTGATTTAGCAATTAATTTACATGCCAAGATTGAGAATCAATCCCCCATTCCTCTGAGGGACAGCACTCTGCAGCAGCAGAGCCCACCCCAGGCCCAAAAGATGTATTTGTCTAAACTATGCCAAGGAAATGAAAGCAAATATTGAAGCTGTGCATGCTGAAGCAGAAGAGACCTATCTGGCTGCGTATTGTATAAACTTTAAAGAGCAGGGGCTTTTCAGTATCTGATAAGGAAGAAGGCACATACAAGCTTCAAATGCCAGAACGAAGTTTATGTCTGTAAACAGTTTGCTAGAACATTAAAAATTTCTGATTCCTACTCATCATTTAAATAGGGTCTTAAAAGAAACATAATTGTAGCAGGATGTGGTGGCTCACACCTTTAATCCCAGCACTCAGGAGGCAAAGGCAGGTGGATCTCTGTGAGTTCGAGGCCAGCCTGGTCTACAAAGTGAGTCCAGGACAGCCACAGCTATTACACAGAGAAACTCTGTCTTGAAAAACCAAAAAAAAAAAAAAAAAAGAAACATAATTGTAACTAGGTGTCCTGGTTTGTTTCTCTGTTCCTTCTACAACAATTGACTTGGTAAGAAAGGGGTTTATTTGTGTTACACATCCTGATCACAATCCATCATTGAGGGAAATCAGGACAAGAACTCAAGCAGAAACAGCAGCAAGGCTGTGGAGGAATGCTGCGAACTGGCTTGCTTCCCATGGCTTGCTCGGTCTGCTTTGTTATATGTTTCAGGAACACCAGCCCTGGGGTGCTATCAACCATAGTGTGCTAAGCCCTCCTACATTAGTCACTATTAGTCACTAATCAAGAAAATGCTCCACAGACACACCCATGGGCCAATTTAATAGAAGTGAGTCTTCAAGTTTTGATCTTGCCTGGTGACTCAAACTTGGGTCAAGTTGACAAAAACTAAACAATACACTAAGGACGGTGACACATGCCTATAATTCCAGGGACTGGGAGACTGAGGCAGGTGGGTTGCCAAAAGTCTGAGGTCAACCTAGGGTAAACAGGAAATTCCAAAAAAACAAAAGTATGCTTGTATGAAAATTTTGAAATTGCTATTTGTGAACTCACAATAGCAGCCATTCATTCTTCCGTTCTTTCTCATATGATGACACAGTACACAGGATTGGGTGGCTGAATATGGGGCAAGTCCTGCCCTGTGACTAAAAATCTCTGTGGCCCCTTACATTAGGATCACATGTACCAAGAGTCTGATGCATTCAAAATATTCCAAAGTGAATCAGGAGAGCAGCAGCGGATCACCAACTCAGCAGCCAAGCTTATATAAGCCCCCTTTAATTTCTCCAAACAACAAACATTATCATTACTTAGCCTTCCTAAGCGGCTGATGTATCTCATATATATATATATATATATATATATATATATATATATATATGTATCCCATATATATGAGATATATATATACTGAAAATAAAATTCATGTTTATAGTTGTATTGAGAACTAATTCTTATGAAGTCTAAATAAATGAGGAGATTTTATTGGCAGACTGGTGTTGAGAATCTTCAACTGATGACATGTGTGTATGTACAAAAATGCCAAGGTTTTAATTGCTTGTTTCCAAGTCCAAGGGTAATTTCTTTCCTATGTTAGAAATTACTAGACAAAGGGGACTAGTATGATGTACCCACTCTGTCCAAAAAAAGAAAAAAATTTTTTCAAACAAGATTTGGACTACATTCCAAACAAAGAATGTTTATATCATGCATCTTGATTGCATCAGAAACAAATGTTATAGTCGGATTTTAGCCATATAGTACAGGATAACTATACTACAACGAATGTACCATAGGAAACAGGAACATAGACTTTATTTCCTGTCAATGAGACACTTTACCCTAGTGGTGCTGCCTTGTAGGCCCCCAGTTATGAGGAGGCCCTTTGTCCCCATATGACTGCTGAAGTGGGGCAGGGGACTGTTATGTAGGGACACTCCACTCCAGAGGAGTAGGATGGAAGGTAGAGGGGGTAGAGGGTGGGAGGGCGGGACTGGAAGGGGTGAAAAGAGGGCACTGCAATGGAGATGTAACCTGAAGTGATAAATATTTTTTTTTAAGTTTCTTTTTGGTCTGATTAACTCAGCCCTGTACACCTAAGACTACTTGGAAAGGAGAGGGAACTTTCAGCCTCCTCTATAGAAGGCTGAAGACTGGATTTTAGCTACAGTGGCCAATAAGCCATACCTTCAGCTTTTGGGTCAGTAGGTAACATAGCAGGCTGTGGTGGACAGTTCTAGTAACTGCTAATGCTGCAGCCAATCATCAGCCTGTCAGTGCACTGCACAAGGCTACCTGTAGCGGCTGTGTGCTTGTGTTCAGCAAGGCACCACCATCCCCAGACCTCACAGTGGATTAGTCCCTACAGATGTTAACTGGGATAATATATTCTTTATTTTTCTCCAAGGTTGGTTGCAAAGAATTAGAAGTGAACAATAGCTATTAAACTCCTTAAGGACGTGGCAGTGAGGAGCATATTCAGAAAGAGAAGTGAAAAGGAACAATATCACCCCGGAATACATTACATAAAGGACCCCAAAAACAATGCAGCAGTCACCAGCACTGGTCCTTGTCATAGGCCTCAGGTTTTGGACAAGGGACTAGGATCTTACCCATTGTTTCTGGCTGACTGTAGTCATGAAGTCATGTAGATGAGAGCTCTCTCCACTCCCTGCAGACTCCAATCACAAAGCTGAAGGTCTTTCCTCCTGCCCTTTGTGTTGTATCCAAGGCAGCATGGGGCATCTTGTGTGATGTGGACTGATGTAGGTACAAGGAAGCTCTTCCTTATGTTAAGACGGTGCAGAAGGCAGATGCCATTTAGGGAAAGCTGGAACATTTCCATGAAAGATCCTGGGCTTGACCTCCCTCCCCTTCAGACTCAGGATGGTAATTCCACAAAGCCGCTGTGTCTCCAGCAAACAGCTCTGAGACTTTCTCCTCTCAGTGTTGCAACAGGTAGAATAGTCCAGAAAAGGCATCTACCAATAGCCCTGTGTTCCAGGGGAGGAAAAAAGAAACAAAACAAAACACTTCTATTTGAAAACAAACATGTCACGTGGTCATGAATGATATAACCTTGAAGTCACCCGATCTTATAACTCAAAGAAAGACTAAAAACAAAGAAAGAAAGAAAATAATTTATCTTACAATCTGAAGAGCTTTTGTTTCATTTTATTAGAAATAAAATAACTATTGCCTGGGGCTGAGGTGCTGGAAATGCTTCATTTGCATGAAGAGCAATTTCAGGTACTTGCTGAACATGGCATTATAAAGAAAGAGGAAGTTTAACCTGCAACCTTGCCACAGCCTGTGTAACTACCTTAAAGGTCTCAGAGGCGAGGGTCCCAAGGCTTATCTGCACCAGGACATGCAGACCCAGGGCAGGGAGGAAGTAATACTACTCCTGGTGGTCTAAGGACAAGATTTTCAGGATTTGACACATCTGAACCTCACTCTTTCTCTGAACTGGCTTCCCTGGTTATATGGCTTACTGGCCCCACAAATATAATTTCTATATTTTTATTTATTGTTGTGCTCTTTCATGGCTCCAGAGACTTGATCTGACTGGGGCAGGGAAGGAGTGGAGAAAATACAAACACATAGACACACAGACTTAGAAAACCTGGAATTAGGTGGACTGAGCTCTCTGATGAAGAAGCCTTATCCCCCAGAAACCATGCTTTTTGTATACAGCACTACATCCAGCTGAAAAAGGAGGCAGATTTACAATCTCAATAGAAGCAGCCTCTGTAGCAGAGCAGTTTCTAGACTGGAATATACCAGAGGACAAAGCTATGCTGGAACTTTTCTACACACTATCAACATCTGCATGTGAACCAGAGGGAGGCTTTGCCATCCTGAGTCTCACCCATAGGGGCAGGCTTGGCCATTTTCCATGGGATCTCATCATGGCCTTCTTTTCATGTCTGCAACATGCATTCACTTAGGACTTCTCTCAGGCCTTCTTCTCTCCCCACAATTTTTTTTTATGTATAGCTAGGATGTGTGTGTGTGTGTGTGTGTGTGTGTGTGTGTGTGTGTGTGTGTGTCTGTGTCTGTGTGTTCACTGAAGCAGCAGCTCACCTATTAGGCTAGATTGGATGGCTAGTGCGCTGCAGGTTCTGCTTATGTCTCCCTTCTTGGTGCTAGGACTACCGGGACACACCACTGTGCTCAGCTTTTTATGTGAGTCTTAGGCATCCAAACCTGAATCTACATGCTTTCGGTGTGAATACTTCAGCAATCAAACCATCTCCTCAGTCTCTACGTTATTCCTAAGATAACTCTCGATGCCCAGCAACACGTAAAACTTATTTTCCAGCACTCTAAGCATCTTAACAACACAGTTCTTGCAATTAACATCAACACTGTCAGCAGTTTCCACATTGTTTTCCTAAATATCTATTGATTTCTTTATAATTTTCAGTCGTAGCAATAATTTTTGAATGTTGACTTGCTAGGACCTGTGGGAACTCAGCATCACCTTCTAGTTGTTCCTCACTGTGGATGATAAATCCTCAATTTCTTTCATAGCAGAAGCCCATGGCACAAGGATATGAATTCTCAGAGTTAAGATTAGAACATTCTAGAATATTCCAGCTTCCTTATTTTTTATTGTTGAAATGTATCCTATTTTTCAAGTGCTATACTAAGTCTTAAAGAAAAAAAAGATTCTGGGGATAATTTTCAAAAATAGTTTTAATTACTACTAGTGAGGGAGACATTCCCCCAAACAAACCATCCTCTCTACCTCACAGGGCTGTTTAGCAGGAGGCACCTGTCCTTCATGGCCAGACCTAAAGCAAAGCTGCTCTGGCTCCCAGACAAAATTACACTGGGCTCAGACTTGTCAAGGTTCAAGTTCCAGAGAGAAGTCATGGCAGGCACCCAGGCCACTGTTTAAAGCACTGGGAAAGCCTGTGCACAGTCAGTGTCAAGAATGTCCATGGTGGAAACGTATTCTTCTTTTCGTCCTACCTGGGTAAATCCATGACGGACCCCCTGATGTCATTTTCCCCTTCATGACTCATACAGGTATTGCTATAAACTGCCAACTTGTGAGCAGTTCCACTTTAATTTCCTATACCAGTCTGGGGTAGTGAACAATAGAAGCTTGATTAGCATGTGATGTCTGACTTGTACTGAGGGTATTCACAAAGATTCCCCAGCCTCAGTTTTCTTCTGCATCGCATGGGTTTTATAATGTCACTGTCTCATAGGGTAGGTGGCAGGAGTTAGCCTGAAGGCAAAGTTTTGCTTCAGCATCCCTTAATGCTTCCCTGGCTGGATCAACTCTCCTTCCCCTGTCAGGTGTGGCCTGATAGCACACAGTTACACTGGACAAGTTAGTCACCCAGAACCCAGAACTTAGACACAACTGGTTTGCTTCTTCAGTCCTGGGGCTGTGATGCTGGCCCAGAACCTTGGATAGCAATTCTGAACCTTAAGACCCATGTCCGAGCACCCACCCAGAGGCTAGCATGCACCTCCAGGCCGTTTTAGGCTCCCAGTGCATAGTCAGCTGCGCTGTAACTGATGCTCAAACAAAGAGAGCAGAAAATGACTACGAAAAAAAGTTGAAGCCTAGCTCAGTTCCCCAAAGGCTCTGTGGTAAGAGATGGGACTAAGTCGCTGGGAAAGGTTGGCTCTGAGTGACAAGATAGAGGCTTGGACCATGGGATAGAGAGTCAGTGAATAGAGGTGTGTGTATGAAGATGTTGAAGAACATGACCTCCAAGAACAGGAATGCTCAGTTAACACTAATACCAAACTCATCTATTAGAGTGAGGTTTTCCTTCAGTGTCAGACCCTGAATCATAATACAATAATAAAATCTGCTTAACTTCAACAGAGCCTCGGTACAGCTGGTGTGTTTGGCTATGGAGAATTTTCTTTGTGTAGCAGACTCAAGTGTTCGTGGTGAATCATCTAGAGTATGGGTTAGCCCAGGAGCTTAGGCAGAGCTGACCAACAGCTTCCAAAGTCCAAGCTGACCCACTTTGCCCTGACCCTGTCTCACTGCTCTGTACTCCGAGAATTCTCACAGAATTGCACCTTACTTTATGGCGAACAAAATACAGTTTCAATGTGCTCTAAGCTACCATAGTGTCAAGTCTCAGATTTGGGGAAAAATAAGACACAAATAGCATGATAGTCAACCAGAAAAATCTATTCTTTGATGCATCTTCTCAAACAATGGTGTTTTCAGAAGAAAACAGGCACTCTAGATGGAGATGCAACAAAGCAGACACAATAAAAGAAGAGTGCAAGAAAACTTTATTGAATTTAAATAACAACGAAATCTTTCTCAAGGGCACCTAGCATTTTCCATTGGTCCCCCCTGGGAAAGCCACAGCTATTGACACCTGAGAGGACAGAGGATCTATATGGGGAGTGGGAAAAGCCTCCAATTATTGGCTGGCTTTGTAATTAGTGGCAGAAAGTATCAAACCGTGTGCTCATCTTGACAGACAAGGAATGTGTAATGCAGACATAGAAAGGTTATTGTCATATTCTCCGAGTGTGCCAAGGAAGTGGTCAGTTGTTCCTGAGGAATGCAGTCACAGGCACACTGTGGCTGCTGAAACACAAATATGCACTACCCTTGCTAATTGTGAGAACAGCCAGGCTCTCTTCTCAGAGCTCTGCTGTGCAACACTATTTATGTAACTGATGATTGCCTGTAATGCACTAAGACTGTATCATCACCATGTAGGTATAGTCAAAGCTATTTCAATAACACATTTCAGTTCTTACGTTTAGAAAGGGGCTGCCACTGGAGTACTTACTACTGTGGATTTCCACCATCGGAGGTTCCACCATGTGAAGTGAAACCAAGACCCATGTAAAGTATCTCTGGCGAAGTCCTACCTGTGCTACCTGTGGAAAGGGGTAACTGCATCATGCCCACCTTTCTTTGTTTTAAATATTTATTTATTACTTCAGGTTACATCGCCATCACAGTGTCCTCTTTCCACCCCTCTCAGTCCCGCCCTCCCACCCTCTCCCTTCTCTCCCTTCCATCCTACTCCTCTGGAGTGGAGTGTCCCTACATAATAGTCCCCCACCCCAGTTCAGCAGTCATGTGAGGGCCAAGAACCTCCTCATACTCTGGGGCCTACAAGGCAGCACCACTAGGGCAAAGTGTCTCATTGACAGGAAAAAAAAGTCTATGTCCACGTTTCCTTTGGTACATTGGTTGTAGTATAGTTATCCTACCTATATGGCTAAAATCCGATTATAAGTGAATAGATGCTATGTGCATCCTTCTGAGCTGGGTTAGCTCACTCAGGATGAACTTCTCTAGTTCCATCCATTTGGCTGCAAATTGTGTGATTTTGTTGTTTCTGATGGCTGAGTAGTATTCCATTGTGTAGATGTACCACAGTTTTTTAATCCATTCCTCGGTTGAGGGACATCTGGGTTGTTTCCAATTTCTAGCTATTACAAATAAGGCTGCTATAAACATAGATGAGGAAACTTCCTTGTGATTTGCTGAGGAGTCATTTGGATATATACCCAGAAGTGGTATATGCCCACCGTTCTTGATAGTCACCTGGATCTTGGATTGCAGCTTAGCCTTATTGACTGAGGCAACAAGAAGAGGCCAAGAACT
>CAJQZJ010004760.1:10180459-10218030 GCA_907164525.1 Lophiomys imhausi
TGGATATTGGAACAATTCTGGAACACAGACCACAATTATAACAACTTTTCTACATTGTTTTACTATATCTGAAGTTGGAAAAAAGTAATGAACCACTTTCTTTTTCTTTTTGACGATCTTGACCATCATTACAGTCGAGTTTGACTTTCTATATAGAATGCCACTTCCGGCAAAGCTGTAATTAGCCAGATGGCTTCACCACCCCACCCCCTGGCAGTGGGCTCACCAGCTGGGCACATCCCAAGTAGAGCTTTGGTCCCTCATGGCTTGTGGACCTTAGAGGATGTCCCATGTGTTTGGGGATGATACTTTGAATTTTAACATAAGGATAATTTATTATAAACCTGAAAAATCTATGAATCAGTTATGATGTTCAGATGTCCTTTTGTTGGACATCTCATGGCTTTCAACTTTTCTTTCCCAACATTTTTTAGTTATTTCAAACAAAGTTTCCATGACTATTCATACTTAAAATTCACCTGGATTTTTTTTTCATCTTAGTGAAGTTTCTGGACATAGAAAAGTTAGATTACAGAGTAGGTATGTATTTAACTTTTTTTTTCCTGCTTCAGATATAAAATGCTCATGTGTGAGGCAGTTAGTGCAGGACTTCTAATCTATATGAGGTTTGGATTTGTTTTGGGACCACATACTGTGCTATAGAAATTGTTCCAGTCAAGGGCTCAAATGTTGCACTATATAATTTTCTAACTATTATGAAATGGCATCAAATAATTATTAGCAAATGACCACTTGTAAGGCTTTGAAAAGCTGCCTCTGTTTTTAGTTCTCACATATCCATATTGTTACATCATTGGCATACAATGATGCACATGAATTTAGAGTCGTGGGGGGTTTTATATGTGCACCTTGAAATCTTCCCTCCAGTCAGGATGGTAACTTTAGTAACTATATTCATTAAATACCTGTCTCCCTGTGACCACTTTATTCCTCCCCATCACTCTAAACAGGTCCACATGCTCAAGTTTACCTGATGGGAACTATACAGTCTGTACTCATTTGTTCCCATATTCCAGTGTAACTATTCTGAGGTCTATCCATGTTGTTGTATAATGACTCTATCTTTTTACAGAATAGTGAGTATATACCTGCCCTTTGTTGGACATCTCACAGCTTTCAACTTTTCTTTCCCAACATTTTTTAGTTATTTCAAACAAAGTTTCCATGACTATTCATACTTAAAATTCACGTGGATTTTTTTTTTCATCTTAGTGAAGTTTCTGGACATAGAAAAGTTAGATTACAGAGTAGGTATGTATTTAACTTTTTTTTTCCTGCTTCAGATTTATTTGCCAAAACAGCATGGGAGACCATTCAATTGCAGGCAACATCTGGGAGACTGTGCTAGTCTATCTGTTCTCACTTGGCAGATACCTTTATGGTGGGGCATGAGCAGGGACCTGGGCACCTTTGGGAGTCACAGCTGGAGCCAGCACTACAACCACAGCCAGGGCCTTGGTTTGAATATCAACACTTGGCAATGTGGCCACAAGTGTGCTTGCCAATTTTGGGGCAGACAATGATAGATAGTCCATAGAGCTTACAGTTGACATTCTTTCAGATCCTGGACCTCCTTATATAAGGCTAGACCTTCTTGGACCATATATGAGGCTATACCTCCTTGGACCATATATGAGACTAGACCTCCTTCAGCTTTATTTAAGTCTCTGTGGCCTTGGCACACAGGCACTCATGGCCTTGGCATTTGTGACTGTACCTTTTCTGGCCTTTCCTATTGTGCTTCTTGACAAAAAAACACACTTCTTGAATGGCATGGTTCTTAGATTGGCCACGTCTGCCCAGGAACCCAGGGTTCCTCTCTGTTTAAATTTAAATAAACACCAAGCTGTGTTCCAAATTGGCTGCACCATCTTGTACCACTGCTGGCTACTCACAATCATTTCCCAAGCCTGATGTGTTCAGGCTTGCCAGACTACTCCAAAACACTGCATGTAAAAAAAAACAACTGTATGTAGGATACAACTGTGTACAGAAAACAACTGCACGTAAGTGTCTTAGAGTTTCTATTGCTGTGATAAAACACCATGACCAGCCAGGCGCGGTGGTACATGTCTTTAATCCCAGCACTCGCACTCGGGAGGCAGAGGAAGGTGAATCACTGTGAACTCAAGGCCAGCCTGGGTTCACAAAGGGAGTTCCAGGACAGCCAGGGCTACACAGAAAAACTTCGCCTCAAACAAAACAAAACAAAAAACACTATGACCATAAACAACTTTTGGAGGAAAGGTTTTATTTTGGCTTACAACTTTCAGGTCATACTTCTTTGTTGAGAAAAGTTAGGACAGGAACCTGGAGGTAGAACCTGGCTTGCTTTTATGGGTTGTTCAGCCTACTTTCTTATAGCACCCAGAACTACCAATCCAGGGGTGGCATCACACATAATTAGGCTGGACCTTCCCATATCAACCACTAAATGCACCACAGGCTTGCCCACAAGCCAATCTGGTCGGGACATTTAGTCCATTGAAGTTCCCTCTTCCCAAATAACCCAAGGTTCTGTCAAATTGACATAAAAGTAGCCAGCATTGTAGGAAACAATCGTACACAGAAACACACCTGTAATTAGTAAAGCATCTGCATGTAGAAAGACATCTCTACCTAGGACATAAGTGTGTGTAGAAAGAGAACTGTGTGTAGGTGTGCTACTTTGATCTTTGCTACTGTGATAAAATACTGACCAAAAGCAACTTAGGAGAGGAAGGAGTTTATTTTAACTTCATGTTATACTTCCAGCTCATAATCCATCATTGAGGGAAGGTAGGGCAAGAAACCTAGACAAGAAACTCATCAGTACATCTAAACAGGGGCTTGCTCACAGCCAAGGAAGTAGAGCTGGAACCATAGAGGAAGAGTGCTCAGTGACTTTCTTGGAGGTTCACTTAGCTATATTTCTTACATAGCCCAGAAATAGCAGAAAGTGGGCTTAGCCCTCCTAAATCAATTAACAATCAAGACAACCCCCCACAGGAAGATCTGTTCTGAACAACCCTCAATCAAGATTCTCTTTTCAAGTGAATATGGGCCATGTCAAGCTGACAGCTATAGCTATCTAGGACATCAGCAAAACATCTGTATGTGGGAAACAACCATATGGAGGAAGACAGCTGAATGTAGAAACTCATCTTCATATAAGAAAACAAATTATATATATAAACAATTATATGTAGGAAACAGCTGAAATAATTAAAGTTTATATTGATTTTGAGTCTTGTAACCTTGCTACATTTGTTTACTTCTTATAGACTGCTTTGCAGTGTCTACATGGACGATGATGTTGGTAGCAATGTCAGATCTGGATCCAGTAGGTTTTCCTTCATATTCATACTGGCTAGTCCTCCAGTACAACAGTGAACATGAGACACGAGAGGGTCATACCCATCTTGATCCTGATCTCAGTGGGAAGCTTTTAACAAGAGTCCTCCTCACTAGCTGAGGGCATCCAGAATAGATGTTGGGTGTCAACTCTCTGACCCTGTTGGGAATAATAATGTACTTCTCTTTAAGTTTATGAATTTATTGATATCTTTTATCTTGCTTTTGGGTTTTAATCTACTGAAGATATACACTGGAGGAAAAATGCTATGTAGACATTTTTTCTTATAACAATAAATCCAATACAAAGCAATAAAAATGATTAGGCCACAATTATGAAAATTATAAGGTATAGTATACATTACCAATGTCCAGTCCATACATATTTGGCAACTGATATTAATATTCTATATCTACCTATCTCAATGAGTTTAAAGTTCTATACCTAAATCAGTTTCCATCCTAAGTTACATTACCAACTTAAAAATATCTTCTTAGACCTAGAACATCCTTTTAATTCCTACACAACTTAAAATTTAACTGTGAGACTATAACTATCTAGTCTTCAACCACATCACAGACCTGAGAAGAATAAAAATATATGAATATACCGGAAGTGCAGAGCCAGTAGCTTCCAAAACTAAGAAATGACAGACAACTGGCTGCCTGGACAATCCCCAATTTCTCTCAATACATTAGAGCTTCTATCTACAGCCTTTTGGCCCAGTAACTCTGATAAACATTAATTGTAAAGCAAGAATTATGAAGGACTTGCCTACCCTGTCTTGGCAGAGCTAGGCTGTTGACTTATGTGCTTCCAAGTTTTGTCTTTTTCAGACAGCATTTTGTCTACAGTTGAAGCAAGGGATTTTTCTTGCCCAGTGTCAGGCTTGCCACTAATGTAACCATCTCTAAATGGAGACTTTTCAATGCTCATCCTCTACTTGGAGTAGAATAGAGGGTGCTGTCAGGAGCTGACATGCCTCAAAATTAAGTTAAAAATCTTACATTCCAAAATAAACACCTCTTGATTTTTCATGTTGCTGGGCTGGGTTTTCCTAGGCCATGAGGGGATTTGATTTGCAGTCTTATGGAATATGTGTCTCTAGTTTGGAAATCACAGCCAAACTTGCCCCAAAGAAATAATTGGGAGATAAATTCCATTTTCTTCTTCTTGTTGGAACTGTGTACATAGAAGCAATTGATTTTTTTTCTGAAAACTTTATTCAGAGCTCACCAGTGAAGCTATCTAACATTGTGATTTCTCTGGGAAGATGTGAACAATAAATTCACTTACATTAATATGCATCACACTATTTGGTTTCTTTCTGATTGAGTTTAGGAGTGGATGACTTTCATGGAACTGTCCATCAGGTGATTGTGGAGGGTGTCAAATTTATTGGCACAAAGTTCACAATATTTTCTTTCTTCGATATCTGTAAAATCATTAGTGATGTCATCTCTCTCATTGCTGATATTGATAAATTGTCTTCTCTTTTTATTGATTATTCTGTCTAGAGATTTATCAATTTTATTGATCTTCTCAAAAAAACCTGTTTTAGATTTCACTGATTTTTTCTATTGTATTTCTGTTTTCTGTCCCATTGATGTTTTCCCCAATCTTTATTATTTCATGTCTTCTGCTTATTTGAATTTAACTTTCTCCTCTTCCTGCTACTTTCTTAGGAGAGAAGGTCAATGACTTGTAGCTCTTCTTTCTTCAGGTCTCTGTAATTAGTTCTGCTATTCTAGCCTGAACATACTTTCAACAGGATCCAGTAAATTCTATTATAATTTTTCAAGCTCTTGGTTTGCCCTTATTCTTCCTTTTATGTTTTGTTTTATTTTAAAAATATGGAACCTAGCTTCCAAAACCTTCATGATTCCTCAGACTACTTTCCCTTACTGATTTTTAATTTAGGTCCTTTTTTGCAAAAGGGGCTAATCTGTATGATCTGAGTCCCTTAAATGCATTTAAGTTGTTTTTCACTTCATGATAGCCTATATCTCCATGAATTCTCTGTGTGTATTTGAAAAGAATGTACATTCTTGTGGCTGAAAAGAGTATTTGCTGCTCTTTCAAAAGGCTACAGTTATCCTGTTCTACATGGCTGAAAGAAAGAAAGAAAGAAAGAAAGGAAGGAAGGAAGGAAGGAAGGAAGGAAGGAAGAAAGAAAGAAAGAAAGAAAGGAAGGAAGGAAGGAAGGAAGAAGGAAGGAAGAAAGAAAGAAAGAAAGAAAGAAAGAAAGAAAGAAAGAAAGAAAGAAAGAAAGAAAGACTACAGTTAAGTCCCCAGATCCCACATTGGGTGACTTGCATCTGTAGTTTCAGGGAATTTATTGCTCTCTTCTGATCTTCTAGGGCATACACACACACACACACACACACACACACACACACACACACACACACACACACACACAGAGAGAGAGAGAGAGAGAGAGAGAGAGAGAATAAAGATTGAGAAAAGAGAAGATGCATGGTGCTGTTGGTGATACAAAGTTCTATTACTCTAGTGTGGCCGGTACACACCAGTGTCTATCCAGTCTGCTTTTGGCTAAGCTTTCTGAATGCTGCATAGTTCCACCAAGCTCACTTCCATACTGTCAGGTTTTCTTTTATGCATTTTGCAGCTATATTGTTAGGTGTGCACTGTTAACAATGTTTATGTCTTCCTGTTTAGTCATGCCATTTTCAGTATACAGTGACTCTTTAACTCTCATTACTTTTCTCTGAAGTTTCCTCCATGTTCTGTACCTTATCAGCTCTTGTGATAAGCATTGGGACACTGTCATTTTCAATCTTTTTTTTTTTTTACTGTCATCTATTTGTGTCTAATTTAAAGTACAGTGCCTGTGTCTTTGTGAGCTATGAGCAGAATATCAATTCTTCCTTTCTCATCCAGTCTAACAGTCTGTCTTTCCTTTTCATGTGATTACTGATGTTGATGGATGATCTCTCACCTGGCTGCTTGTTTTCCCTGATTCATTTGTCTTTGCTCATACTTTGGCTTTACAGTAAATGAGCATGCTTTATGATTTCATACATTTTACTTTCTAATAATAGCTCTTTGTTCAGCTACTGTAATAGTCACTTTGCATTATATATATGCATATATATGATAGAATAATGGAATCACGAAGACATCTATGATTGTCCCTGGAAGCAGAAAAGAACTAAAATGTAGGTCATCTTAAAATAGACTAGGGATGAACACTAATGAAGGGTACTTCTTCAATATACATGAAGACCTAGGTTCAACATCCAGCACCAAAAACAAACATATAAACAGGGTTACAACTGGCATTAAAATTGACAATAAACTAATTTAGGATAAGAAGATTTTAAAACATGGACGGCAGAACCTTGAGCATAATGAGTCCGTATAGCTTGGTAGCTAGAGATGGTGGATAGAAGGCAGCTCCCTTCAATGTTTGGGCCTCAGTTTCTCACATTAACACAGAAGCCCTGTAATGGACCACTCAAAGTAGTAAACTAGAAGATGCATAGTACCACATAAATTCTAAGTATAACAGCATGATCAATGCCATCCCTCAGATGTAAAGCCACTAACACCTCATCCAGTGCAGGATACAGGACCTGATTTCTTTGTGTGTGGATATGTCTGCATATCAATTTCCAGAGGCCTTTTGCATGGCATTAAACGTTTTAGATGCAGCTTTCAGTATGCGATGTCTGGGTGCCTTATTTCAGTGTGGTGAAGATGAACTCTAATAGTCCCAAAGTGGATTTATAGTCTATCTGTGCCTCACATGGAACCTGCCAAATATTTATCATTCATACATATCTGTATCATCTTGTCCTTCTTCATCTACCACCAGCTTTGACTGACAATCTTAAGATCATACCTCCAAGAGCTTCCCTTCTGATCACGTACTTAACTCCTCTGCTTCCCTCTCAGGTGTAGATTTCTACTCCTAGTTGTCTCAGGTCTTGTTGTCAGGTCTTCCTCATCCCTACAAGGAACAGAAGTCAGTGGGAGTGAGCTTTGTCTTTATCATCCCAGATAAGAGATGACTGGCTGTGAGGTGGTGTGTTGGCCTGGTTCAACAGCCAATACTACAAAATGATGTTAGCTGAGGAGTGCTCTCTTGTATTCCTTGTATTTACAATGCTGAGAGTGACTGAGGATTACAGAGAAAATACCCTAGGGCCTAGCATGGACCAGCAGAAGCACCATTCTGATGTCTTCACTGTTAATCTCTTCTTTGGCATTGGGTCTTTGTATCAGCACAACTTCTGTAGCAGCTGTTTGTACCTGCAGAGAGCTGAAACTCTGCAATCCCCTTTAGGAAACCCTGGTGCCAGTGCAGAATGGGACGTTATGCAGTCTTTCTGGTTAGACTCACTGACGAATAAGCTCTTATTTATCTTGTGTCTTTCTCATCTTGGGACAAGTTTGACACCAAGTAGTATTCAGTAAAGGTGGGCAGTGGTGGATCACCACTTTAATCCAAGCACTTGAAAGGCAGAGGCAGGTGGTTCTCTGAATTCAAGGTCAGCCTGGTCTACAGAGTGAGCTCCAGGACAGTCAGGGATATACAGAGAGACCCTGTCTTGAAATAAAAAACAAAACAAACTATAAAAACACTACTCAATAAATGAACACATATTGATGAATATGGGACCAAAAGAATAAGTAATTACTTTGCAATAATACCATGACTGGGGCTAGAGATGTAGCTCAGTTGGAAGAGTATTTTTCCAGAATACAGGAAGCCCTGGAGTCAATCCTCCTTACTGCATAAACCAGGCTTACTGGCTAATTTTTGTAATCCCAGGGATGATAGACAGAAGAGGATCAGAACTTCAAGATCACCCTTAGCTACAGAGTTTGAGACAATTCTGGATCAACAAAGCAAACAAAAAAGAACACCTGAGCTGTCACAGATGAGAGTATTCAGTTGTCTTCTAGTCAAGAAGACACCTGGTGGGAAAGCTTAAGAGCCTGTCTACTAATATTTGAAGAAAAACATGCTTCTGTCTTGAGACTGTCAGACACAGATTGTTGCCTACACACTAAACATCAAAGCGGGTGACTGAGAGCCAAAGAGTGTGTCTGTAAGATGTATGCAAGACACAAGGGTCTCTAAAGGCTCACCTTTTCAGTGGTCATAGAATCAGTGTTCTAAACATACCATAATGGTCCAGAACTGATGGGAGTCAAAGGTGCTACTAAATAGAAAGGCACTGGCTGGGAATGAACTGTAGGGCAAGGATTGTAATATTAATAACAATATTCGTTGCACATAGAGACCAGATATCCTGATTATTAAGCGCCTTCCTTGATTGACAATGAGCTACATGAGGCATAGGATCCATAACTCTGGCCATCGTGACTGGGTGGTGGACAAGTATGGAAGAGGGTATGTGAGTGTTGTATGAGCACAGAGTTGCATATCCACACACATCTGTTTACTGTTGTGGTGCACACAGGTATCTCATACTGCCCAAATCTCTCTTCACCTACCTCTCCTCAGTCAATAGTAAAAGGCTTCCATAACCCCCATGCATGTGTGACACTTCCCAGTTCTGCAGAGGATATGGAAGGGTGTGCCTGGCCATGCTCCTCCTCAGTTTTCTGACAGCTTGTAGGGTGAGCATGGTTAACAAGCCCCACAGCTGGCGAATCTGTGCAGACATAATTGCGCTGGATGGCGGGGGAGCCGGGGAACCAAGGAAGAAATAAAATAGATAACAAGCAAGGGAGGAAAGTAGCACTGTAAACAGGCAGCATATTCTCCCCTCCGCAGAGCGAGCTCTGTGGCTGGAGGCAGTGTCTGTGTGCAGCCTGACTCCTAATCCATTTCACAAACAGCTTCCAGATGCTTCCAGCCCCAACCTACTTGGGAATTCCTGCCCTTCACAGATGCCTCTCCATGAGGGGGTCTGTCTATAAGTAAAACGGGGTGGATTTTACTAATCATTCATTTCCAATCTTCCTGACGGGGACTTTTATTAATAAACTCGTTTCATCTGTCTCTTTGATTAGGAAGGGTTTAATCGCTTAATCATGGAAAGGAGCAGAGAGCAGGGCCAGGCTTGGGTTCAGGGTGCTCTGCAGTGAGTGTGTGTGTGTGTGTGTGTGTGTGTGTGTGTGTGTGTGTGTGTGTGTGTGTATGCATGTATATGCGTGTGTGCATGTGTGTGTTGCACATGCTCTTTTTTGACATGTTGTGGTGGAGGAAGGGAATGCTGTAAATAATTGCATTTGAGAATGAGCAATAGAGGAGCTGAAGGACTTGCCCAGAACAAAGGTAACCTGGATGCTCTGCCTTGGCCCAGGAGTTAACATGTTTGGGTGCAAGTTCAAGGATCCCCTGGTGGCAGAGAAGGCCTCTGCTACTCTGTGTCCCAGGTGTCCAACACAAAATAGAGAAGTCTCATTCTTTGAGAGTGAGATTTCTATTGCTTTGTGATAGCCAGGGATCATGGACCTTCCTTCTCTGTCTTTCATGGTTCTCTTTCTCTTAATTTCACAGTGGTCCTCTTATTTGTTCAGATGAGATGGCAGCTTGTAAGACTGGGGGAGAGATAGGAAGCAGTGGTGCAGAATCAAGCTGCTGCAAACCTGTGACCTTCTCCACAGCTCCTCTGTCCTCCCAGAGTGACCCCACTTTTCCTAAAATATGCTTTTCCATCTCTGCTCAGTGCCTTGACACAAACATCACCCACTCACTTTCAGTGATTAACACAGCTTCCTAATTCCAAAATTAAATGCAAGTGCCTTGCATTGTCCCCTTGCATCCAGGAAGTTGGTCTCTCTATTGTCAGCTTCTATTCTGTCCTGAAGAAAAGGCCTGCAAGCACTGGTCTCCCCATTAATTCTCCCGTTCAGGCTTCTCCCTCTTCTCCTGGAACCAACAACCCAGTCCCTCTGAACTACCTCTCTCTCAGGCTGTCCCCATGCCCATGACAATGCTATGTTTTTGATGCTCATTGATGCACCAAGTGTTTCTTAGCTACAGAGCCTATGTTCAGAGATTGCTAACTTTTAAGTAAGTCCACAAGAATTCACTTGACAACATTTGTCCCACAGAGGTTAGTTGACTGACCAAAGATAAATATCCAGAATAGGCAAAGCCTAGAAGTACCCAGGCTTTTAAAGAAAAAGCCCCAGGCATGTGTTGCTTTTCAGGGTGCATGCCCTAGACCTGGGATCCTGGCTGGCTGCCTTGTTAACGGTGAACACTGGAGGTGCTAGAGAGGTTCCTTGTGTTCCCCAAAAGTGTCCTGCCAGCCGTGCCTTCATGGGAATAGATCCCTGCTATCGGTATGTAGTAGGTAATTAAAATCATCACAAATTCAAACCCAGAACCTTGGCATGCAGCTACATATGGAATTGTTTTTGCAAAGTTAACCATGTAACAGGAGGCCACAATGATCTGGTTGGGTGTGGACTCAGTGACTGGTGTCCTTTTTGGAAGAGAAAGACTTGGAAACACTACCAACTGTGAAGGGCATGTAGACACAGACAAAAGGAAAAGATGTACGGAGGTGGAGGTACGTAGCCTTCTTCAATAAGCCAAAGGTCATAGGAGTCTCCTGATATTAGCAACCTCCTGCCCAGATGAGACAAAGCCTGTGACACCTTCATTTACAAATTCCAGTCTATGCAAGAATACATTTCTCCAATACTAAGTTATATAGTTTGTGGCAATTTTCCAAACAACTGTAGAGTTTAATTTACCAATTAAATCATTCCAAATAGCCTAATTCTGGGGCTATTTCCACCACAAAGTTATGTCTCCTCACCTATAAACTCAGTCTCCTATCGTAAAGTCCCAAATGCTACCAGAATTCTTAAAGCCTGCACTGTTTGAAAAATAAAATAAAATACTTCTGTGTGGGGCTGAGGAGTCAACTCAGTTGGCCAAACACCTCTCAAGAAAGCATGAGGACCTGAGTCTCAATCCTCAGGACTCTCATAAAAAGCTGAGTATGACTGCATTTGCCTATAATCCCAATGCTGGGGAGGTGGACATGGACAAATCTCTGGATGTTTGTTTGCTAGCCAGCCTAGCCAGGTCAGCGAGCTTCAGGTTCAGTGAAAGGCCATATCTCAAAAACTGGGTGGAATGTGACCGAGGAAAGCCTTTGACATTAACCTCTGACCTCCACACATGTGTGCCGGTATGTGTCTTCACCTACATACATATATGCACACATACATACACACACCATAATCATGCATAGTTATGTCTGGCCAGTGGCTGAGATCAATAAAGAAGGGAATGGAATCTTAAGGTCCCCAGTATGGTCAGGACAGCTCTGTTCAGGGCAGAGATAGGAAGCCTAAATTAGACCCTTCTACAGTGAGAAGAGGCCCAAGTTTCCATGATAACATTCACAGGCATGAGTTTAACATCTCTGCCACATGAGTCCATTGCCTTCTGTGATGTCCTTACATAGGGGCTTTGCAAAAAAAAAAAAAAAGTATCATTCCTTCTTCCTGTTGATTGATTCAGGGACACTCTTTTTTTTTTTTTTTTTTTTACTTTTTGCTTTGGATCATAGGAAGTTCTGAACAAGCCACCCTTCATCATAATTATTGTGTGACTGCTAGAGTGAGCCACTTTTATACCTTCTTTCTTTCTTTCTTTCTTTTTTTTTTTTTTTTTTTTTGACTGAGTTTCTCTATGTAGTCCTGGCTTTCCCGGAACTCACTCTGTAGACCACTCTGGCCTTGAACTAACAGAGAGCTTTTATGCCTTCTAATGGGTTCTGCTGTTCACCTCTTGTAACTGTGTGCTTTCATGAGCCCAGGAAATAAGTCTTTGTGGGGAGAAAGCAGCTCAGAACACACACTGTGAAGGTGACAAGAGTCCCTGGATGAGAGCAGCAAGCAGGGACTGGGAAGTGACCTGCGGAAGAAAGTCATACCTGCCGTCTGGGGTGGGCTGAATGACGGTTTCTAGAGAGTCGTGAGTTCCAGGGGAGCAGAGACAGAGCTGAACACTGTGGGAGCAACTGTGGCCTGACTGCATCAGAGCCCGTGGGGAGATGAGTGGAACATGGAGCACAAGTACAGCCTGCCAGGCAGAGCTTCTCCAGCAGGTCAAGACACTCACTACCTGTGGTGCTTCAAGGGCAGATAAGAAAGATGGCGGCGGGAGTATGTGTTACCGGAAGTTTCTGAACTCCCCTAGGGGGGCAGTTTTCCCAGCAGGTCATGGAGGTGTACTCTCCTGAAAGCAAGGCTTCTGCTCAACCAAGGGAGAGAAAAAGTCCAGGCTCCTTGGATGTCTGGGATCTGCCTTCAGAGTTCATCACTTCTTATTCCCAGTGGAAAGGTTACAGATAAAAACGAAACAAACAACCAAGGTGAAGTAAGATTTTTAAAAAGTACTCAATAAAAACAGCAAAGATAAAATAGTAAACTGAAACAGCCGCCATTAAAACAAGAGAGTCCAATTGAACAGCACCGCCTGGAAGGCCAGGCAGGGTCTTGGGTTTCTATTAGAAACAAATAAGGCAATAAAACATGTCCTGACTGTCCATATGCTGAGGTTCAGCCCTACCATAGGGCTGAAGGCCAGGTTACAGGTGAAGACCTGGGAGGCAGATGGCTCTGAAGGGGCCTTCTATTCCATTCACAGTGGCCAGCTTGCCCCTGACCGCTGGTTAATGACCGAGGGATGTGAGATCCCACCAGCAGTAGCAAGCAGACCCCCTGAGCTCTTGGACCTTCTACCCTATGGAAACAAGGGCAGATGTGAGCTTAGCTATGCTCCTTCACTTTGAGCAATCCCAGGCCTCCCCTGGTAGATTCTAGTAGACAGAGGTTTTGCAGATGTGCAGCCCCGTGCACTGTCGGCTAACTCACTAGCTTCTATTCTGCTTCCTACTGTCTGACTTCTTTCCACTCCAGCAGGCTCTTCTTAGATTCAATTTCTTTACCTATTAACCTGGGTTAATCCAGGGCCAGAGAGATGTCTCAGTGAGTAAAAGTACTGACTACAAACCAAAGGGTCATAGCTGGATCCCCCAGAACCCAAGTAAGAAGGGAAATGTGGTAACATTCATCTGCAATATCAACACTCCTACACAGATTTCTGGGAGTCATGTATAGGAGAAAGGCATGAAAGCCCAAGGTCCAGTCAGCATGGAGTACCAGAGCAGAGTAGCGGAAACATGAAAAGACCCTGCCTCAATAAGGCAGAAGATGAGAGTTGACCCCTGAATATTGTCCTCTCATCTCCCCTCTGTGGTAAGTGGCATCTGCATTCATACACACATGTACAACATGTACACACACTGATTAAATAGATAGTATGTACATAAGTAGCAAGTAAATAATGATGTACTGAATGAAGTAGGTGAATCCAGATACCTACATCTACAGTTTTCTGCAGTGCTAAAGTTACTGCACAGTCAGTGCTCAGCTGAGGCCCACACTAAGCTAGACAGAGAGGAGGTTTGGATTATACAGTCCACTGCTGCTGTGCACATTAAATGGATAGCGTGAGAGAAGAGAAAGAGAAAACTTTCAAAACAATAAAAAATAATGGCTGAAATTGACTTCAACACTGAAAACCTTCAAGACCTCTCTAAGCCCCAATTTCCATACAGTATGAAAGTTACCAATGTAATTCCTGGCATTCTAGCAGGATAGAGACTAAGCACGTGCCTGTCCTGTGTTACTGTGTGAGCTTCCGAGGGTTGCTGGAAAGCATTTTTATGTAAGGGATGGCCTGCCCCGCTGTAAAGCTTGGAATTTAACAGATGTTGATCATTTCCTTTGTTTTGGTTTTAATATTGAGCTCTACAGACAAAAATGTCTTCATGGATCTTTGAATTACAGCTTTGATACTCAAAGTACAGAATCAAATGCCTGGAAAATTATATTTCTTTGCACTGAAGTGTGCTTATGTTTAACTGGCTTCACAGAATTCGGTTCTTTTGCTTTTGAGTGTGTGTGTTTGTTTGTGTGGATACATGTGTGCTCCTACGTGTGGGTGGGGGTGTGTACAGGTGTGCGTGGAAGGCAGAGGATAGCCTCCAGTGTCACTCTTGAGGAATTATCAGCATTTTTCTGAGATGGGTCCCTCACTTGCTGAAGCTCACCAAACAGGCTAGGCTAGCTGGCAGTGAGACACAGGACTGTGCTTGTTGTCACTGCTTCTTCTCCAGGACTGAGATTACAGGTGTACACACACACACACACACACACATACACACACACACACACACACACACACACACAGACAGAGAGGGGGGGAGGGAGGGAGAGAGCACATGCATGCACAAATTTCCAGTCTATAGTCTTAATTGTATCTGAATGGATTAGTCCTTAAAGATAAGGATACGTTTTAAGGCAGTCCAATCCCCACTTTCTCTTATCCCCACACTTCTGACTATGGCTTGGGAGTGAGGCCAGTGGCTGCAGAGACTTGCATCTTGGTTAACTGTCCATTCTTTATCTCTGATTTTCATTTTGGATTCTGATAAGATATGTGTGACCATGATTTTTTTCTTATAGGTCAGTGTTTATTTTATCCAGAACATCTTGGGATATTCTTAGCATTGTCTTAGAATTTGTACTTGGCATCTGTGTATTAGTTTCTCATTGCTATAACAAAACACTTGAGATAAACAACTCAAGGGAGGGAAGTTTAAGCTCTTGTCTTCAAAGGCCTTAGTTAATGGCCATCAGGCCTCTTTGTCTTTAGACTCAATGATGGAGCAGACCTGCTCACCCTGTGGCAGCCAGGAATAAGATAGAGACATGGAGTGATCTAAGACATGATGCACAACACCGAGGACATCCCTACACCCAGGGAATCCTACTTCTAAATAAGTCTCCACCTTCTCCATAATGCCACCAGATTATGACTCCATCATGGTCTCATTAATGATTCAGGTCAGGAAATCATGGTCCAAACACTTTCCCAGAGACAGCCAGCTGTCCAACAAGCCTTTAACACTAGAGCCTGGGGGTGGGGCACTTCATGCCCAAGTCATATCCGTATCCAGAGCTTGGTGTTCATATCCCCCTCATTTATTTCATTCACTAACAGATCTCTTTTCTTCTTGTCTTTGCTTTTTCTTCTGGGATGAACTCAGAGCTGTCTGTACAGTTTTGGGATGCAGTGCCAGAGACATAACTTGACACTGATTACAACTCCCTTTATCACCAGAGGAGAAGAATACGGACCATATCAATCAAGAGAACAGCATTGGGTGGACTCTTCTGAAGTATCAATCCATGCATTTACCAAGCAGTCAGCTCATGCCACTCTATTGACATGGATACAAGAAGTATAGACAGAGAGCTCTCAACAAGAACATATGACTTGGCCACTGGAATTTTTATTGTCAGCCCATGTGGTTTAGGTCAGGCCTCGGGCATTTTCCTGAAGCACATATTACTATCTGGCTAGCCTGGGGTACCCAGGGCACAAAGATTATGTCTCAGCAAATGAGCTGGGATACCTCACTGCATATGAAGTAAATTTGTTTTTTATATACTATACAGTATCCATGAACTGCAAACTCAGAAGCCACCTGCAATCTACATCCTGGAAATCAGCAGTTGCACCATATGGAAACTAGTCTTCTATGAGCTTTTCCCACTGCCACTCAGTAATGGAGATGGAGCAGAGACTTTGTCTCCCTGAGCTTTGCTTTTTGACTGTTTGGGATCCTGAAACCCAGGTTACTGAATTGGTTACAATCTACTGTCATTCTTTTAAAAATTATTTATTTAGATTTCACAAAGGTTGTGATGGCCTCAACAAGAGAAAGCCAGTCAGTATTCTTGCATGGAGTGAAAAGGACTTCATGTGCCTCTATCCTTGGCTGAGGAACTACGAACAGTTGATGGTTTCTAGGGGAAGGTTTTCTTTAAGGGTGTGGCTCTTGGTAGGTCAGCCACACTCCAGTGGCTGACACCTCCCCCACTGGAGAAGTATATGGAGAGAAAAAATTTGAGTGGACAGGTTGTTACATTTAAATTTAAAAAAAAAAGAGTACATGAATTTGAGGGCATAAGGAAGAGGGCAATCAGGAGTTGATTGAGGAGAAAAAAGAGTTTGGGGGAGAAGTTTGGGGTAAACATGATCAAGATACATTGCATAAGATTCTCTAAGAATTAATAACTGCACTTAAAGGCCATAGAGATGGATCAACTGTTTATAGCACTTGCTGCTATTGCAGAGAACCTAAGTCATGTCCCCAGCACCCACATGGTTGCTTGCAACTGCATGTAACTCCAATTCCAGGTGGTCAAATGTCTCCTCTGACCTCCGTGAGCACCAGGCACACATGTGATACACATACATACAGACAAAACATTTAAACACATAAAGTAAAAACTTTATGAGATACATGTATTTACTTATTCACTCATTCATTGTGTCTATGAGTACACACATGTGCCTATGGATGTCAGTGCACATGCTCAGAGGCCAGGAGAGGGAGCCTAGGGCTCTTGTCTCCTCCCCTCTGGCTATTCCTTTCAGGCAGTCTCTTCCACACTTCCTGTCTTTGCCCCTACTAAGAGTTTTAATTACAGGTGTGTGCAGGAGGCCCAGATTCTTACATGGGCACTCAGGTGCAAGCTCTGGTCCTCTCAATGGGTCAGCAAGCCCTCTTACACATTAAGTTATCCCCAGCGCCATTGTTACTGAAGAACACAGCATCACCTTTAAGCTGCACTGGCCATTATATGCAGCAGTCTGGGCAGTGCTCATTGTCTCTTTCAGTTTCCAGATACTCTTTCAGCTCTGAGTAAGCTCCAGTCTTGACAAAGTGATCTGTGAATGAAGAGTTTCTGCATCCAAGGTGCATGCAGTCTGGGGGGAGTTTGTGAAGCTCATCCAGAGTGAGCTAACCCAGACTCAGAAGGATGCACATGGTGTCTGCTCACTTATAATCGGATTTTAGCCACATAGTACAGCATAACTATACTACGATGAATGCACCAAAGGGAACAGGAACATAGACTTTGTTACATGTTCATGAGACACTTTTCCCTAGTGGTACTGCCTTGTAGGCCCCCAGTGTATGAGGAGGCTCTTGGCCCCCATATGACTGCTGAAATGGGGCAGGGGACTGTTATGTAGGGACACTCCACTCCAGAGGAGTGTGATGGAAGGGATAGGAGGTAGAGGGTGGGAGGGCGGGACTGGGAGGGGTGGAAAGAGGGCACTGTGATGGAGATGTAACCTGAAGTAATAAATAAATATTAAAAGAAAAAAGAAAAAAAAGAGATATGGATGTTCCGTCATAAGTGCAGCAGGATATTTATACAGGGTGGTAAGCTGCTTCGTAAAGGCCCAGAAAGTTTCAAAGGGCAAAGAGCTCTTGAATTAGACAGAAGAAAAGCCAATTTGCCTGGAGGGGAGAACATTCAGTGTGTGATTAATCTTATCTGTCAGCTTCCCTGGCAGGGGACTATGCGGGCACTAGATAAACATGGTCTGGGTGTGTCTGAAAGAATGTTCCAGACTTAGCCCTGACATGAGTAGACCAGGAAGGGCAGAACTGTCCACCACGAAGCATGATGAGCATGACCTACTCATCAAGGCAACTGGAACCACAGGAGCCAGGATGCCATCATACTCTTTGCTTGAGCTGGACATCCACATGGTCTAGCTCCAGGATGTCATAGCTCTTTGTCCTCAGACCCTTGAACTTGGACCAGGAGTTATACTGCCAGCTGCCTGGGGCCTTTACCTTGAAGTGAATGGTGAGAACTTAATATCTGAGTGTATACACTGTGTGTTTTGTTACATAGCCTGTGCTGACTAAGGTACAGACCAATAGACATTGTCCCCACCAAAAAAAAGTCTCCATAACAAAAAGATAGAAGGCACCCAGATTCTTCTTTGGTACTGGAGAGCAGGCTGGAGACTCTCATTGGGAGTTTGAGTATAATGGGTCCAGCATGATCACTATGGGACCGGAGCTCTGAAAGGAACCCAGCGGGATCTCAATGGGCTGGATGAGGCTGAAGAGAGATTGTGAGGGAGGTTGGAAGGAGGTCAAGATTGAAATGTGTGTTAAACAGCACTTCCTATGGCTGTTGCTGAGTGAGAACAGGACGTGTCAATGAAAACACCTTGAAGGAACAGTCATGTACCCACATGTGAACCATGGGCCTCAAATCCCAGAAAACCTGGACTGCACCTATAAGCTCCCTTTGTCCATAGATCTCTCTGTAAAGGGGAATGGCAAACTGTACCTCCCGTGCTCCACTTTGAGAGTGAGCGTTAAATTAGCTCAGTGTGGAAATGGAAGCACTCTAACAGAACGTGCGCAAGATAAGCCTGGAGGCCTCTCGGCTTCCCTCTCCATCTGTGTCTGCCATTGGTTACAGACTACTGCACCACTGTATAGTACAGTACTGACTTCTTCCCCTTCCAAGACCCCTGAAAGCCTTATTCTACAGGACTCCCCAGAACCAACATTCTCAGTGAATCAGTGTTGATCCACGCTTCACACAGCAGGCTTCTCAGCTCCTACCTGTCCATCTATCCGCTGAATCTCAGGTGTCTTCAGAACACCAGCATGTTTTGTTTGTCTGTCTGTTTGTTTCTGGCTCTGCCATGTAGAATAGTAATTGGAATCCCTTTTGGGGCCTTTTCAAAGCTTTTAATTTTTTTGTCTACTCCTTGCCTGTTCCAGCACACCTGCTAGCCTAACACACAGAGCCACGTGTTTCCTGAAGCCCTCCAAGCCCTTCAGAGCCTGGAGATCTCAGCTTCCCACCCAAGCTCTCTGCTCGCAAAGGCCCTAACCCTCAGGCACAAACAAGATCACATCACTGTTGCCCGGACAAAACTCTGCAGGATGCCCATTCAACATACGCACATTGCCATCTTAAAATAATACACAGTATTCCTCTCAGAGGAAAAAAAAAAGGCTGTTGCAATGAAATTATCTTTTTAGATAACCTACAGAAATATTTTACCAACTTAGTCATGGCCTGTGGCTCCTCCCCTGCCATTTGAGTTAAACATCACCTTCTCCACATACTTTGCCCCCTGGCTCCCTGTGTGAATCATTTCAGTTCCTGGGTCATAATTACTCACATTTCATTGGGAAAAGTATTCTGCTGCTGTTGCATGGAAGCGTGCAGTGGATGGTGGGACTCTGACATTTCCTGATTTGAAAATGAAAGCCATCCTTCAAGTCTCCTCTGAATAAGGCATTTAGACAGGAGCCTTCTCCTCTTCGGTGGTCCAGTGAGGCTCCAGTGAGTTAAGTATCTAGGAAAGCCACAAGTGCAAACTGGGGACATCCCAGCAGATGCTCCAAGCCTTTGGAGCCATCAGAGAAGGCTAGTCTGAAGAATTAACATTGACCCATACTAAGCAGAAATAAACCATTGTCCATTTGAGTGGAAGTCAGTGCCAGTGTTTTTATCCCAGGTGTCAAAGAAGCAGAGTTCTGTGAGTTAGGATGCCTCCTGGGGACACTTTAGGGACACTGAGCTGAATGGGGTGCATCGAGACATCCTGGTTCTGTAACCTAGGCAAAGTAGTTCAGCATCTGCCTGACTGATTGACCTCTTCCATGGTGTGCTGACACTCTAGCTGGTTTTAAATGGCTTTCTGAATGGCTTTCCATCTCCTCAAACAAGTACACCGGTTGTCTCTGTATCTATGTTTCTCTATACTACAGACAACATAACATCACATAAAGCAATCAGCAATGAGAAGTACCCCTCCTACCTCTCTGGTGTTCCTCTTCCTGACTTGTGGGAGCACGGTACTGAGGAACCTTTCCCATCCCTGCTGGATCACCAAACCCAGAGCCAACCTTTATTTTTCCCTACCCCTCAGACATAGCAGGGTAGGAGCTTTTAGCCCTTACTCTCTGAATCTGCCTTGCTGGTGAACCGCCAGGCCCTAGGGGCAGTCTGCTTTGCTCTATTTCTGCCACAAGCCTCAGGACTGAATGCTCTGAAAACTCAGAGGAGGTTGGTCTGTGTGAAGTGCAACACAGTAATAGAAGACGTAGATGGATGCACTCCTTTCTTCAGCACTCAAGGCTCAGTAGGAGTTGAGAGGTTGAGCATCTAGCATCTCGCATGTGGACATGAGAGACACAGGGAATGGGGGCGGGTGGAAAGTAGAACCCTTGCAGGGTGAGGGCTCCGTTACCCTGCTTGCAGCTGGAAAACACCCAGTGGTACCTGGCATTTCTGCCCTCCCGAGATATGATTAGTCTCACTGCTCCTCTGATGGGGCTGGGTAAGAAACCACTCTACTACATAAAGCAAACTGCCATTGGCTGTCTAAGCCAACCCCAGAAACCCACATCCCTGACTCCACTTGTTCTCTTGGCCTGTTTTATAATCTGTATTTTCACTTCTGCTTAATGCATTCTTCCCCACAGTTGCCAGATATCCAGTGGTGACACAGTGAATAACAGGACGCTGGGACAAAACCCAGCATTAGATGGCAATTACCCACAGAGTGCACTTTCCAAGCAAGGCTGTGGAGAAGCCTTTCTGTCCCTCCCCAAAGGGCTTCCCCTTGCCCATCCACCACCCTTTCAATTTTCACCATTCCTGCTTCCCCACAACTTCCATTACACTCCACATCCCCCAAAGTTTGGCCAGAGCCCAGACAAGATCTACATTGGATTGATAAACTCTCTGTATGTCACATTATACCTAGGGCTGCAGTGCTGGTCCATGTGGTAGCCATGGACTTACCAGCCTTTTCCTACTTGACCAGAAACACTCTGTGAGTGTGACCATCTTTTCATACCCTGAGAATCTATATTTGTAAGTGCTCAGGGACTTTTGTGGGTTAAGTGAATCCTTACCATGTTTCTGCTTTCTGATGGAGTCCAGATGATCTATTTTAGTCATTTCCATTTTCATTTTCTGCCTTTGAAGATAACATGGCAACTGCCTACTTCCCCAGCTTGGAAGAAACAAGCCATACTGCTCTCCAAAATCATTTGAGGTTGTAAAAGATCAGCTACAGAATGTGACTTGGCAAATTAATATTTGATAAATGTACTTACAAATTATTTAAAAGGCCTCTTGATCATTTGATGGAGTTGGGAGGTGCTAAGTAAGTTGATGTGGTTCTTGTGCATTTGTGTATTCATTACCTGTTCCGCCGAGTGGAAAACCTTGTTTTAATTCTGTGGGAAGGAGGCATGCTCCTACCCCCATCATCCTAATGAAATCAGCCAGAATCTAACAGTTTCCACGATGATCATCACCATTACATCTTGTAAAGGAATATGTTGCAACTCAGAATAATTTATCTTTTAAAAAGAATCAAGAAAAGGGTTTTCTAATTTTAGACTTGAGAGGAAAGTAGGCAGAGAGAGAGCAACCTTGCTAGTCATTGCAACTGTTAAACAATGATCTTTGGCATCATCTTTGCGAGGAGTTCACATTCTAAAGAAGTTGATTTCTAATTAGATGTGAATGATGCTCTTTTCTATATTATGGTTAATTAAAGAATGAGCAGATAGTTGTGACAACCAGCAAGACTATTTTTGTGCCATCTCAGGTTCAGCTACAGCTACAAAGGGGCAAGCACTAAGCAGTTGTCTTTAAAAGGATCAGTTAGTGTAAAACGGCTAGTTCATCAACTTAGACCCATTTTCTTAAGCAAATAGAACTCCAGTACAGTGTCAACTGTTCAGATTGGAATACCTTTATATAAGGAAAACCTTATATAAAAGTCTTATACATAAAAGTCAGTGTAGTGTGTCGTGATGGGGAAAATGGGTTAATTTCACATTATCAAAATGGTTCACATTTGGCATAAAATCTGGAAGTTTCTCATGTCTTGATAGGCACTAATTTGCCTCATTTTCATGTTTCACTCTATAAGAGCCTTAAATATTATGTTATTTCGTGAGGATATTGTTTTTAATACAGTGAGTTTATATTCAAAAGAGAGTTACATTTCTAAAAACCTGATCAGGAAGTTATAGGAATTGAATATATGTATCTATGTAACTAAATAAGATTAAATGCATAATATATGGGAGGTGGGAAGCTGCTATCCCATCTCCACAGGGCAAGGAGCACACAACCACACACACACACATACACACACACACACACACACACACACACACACACGTATACAAACACACCTTCCCATGCACATTTATTTTGCATATGTAGATACATACAATAAATGAGTGTTTCTTTTTTAAAATCATCTAAACCACAAAAACCCAGTGTAAATAATTTTTATATCACTATATATCATTGTATAGCTTGTGTGATTTCATTGAGATATGTTGTTTATTAAGGGTTGTGTGTGTACCTGGTGTTGTAGAGGAAGAACAAAAGCCACTGAAGGGAAGCAGGATAAATAAGCCTGGATAATATTAGAAAACTACATGCTACAAATACAAAAAGAAGAGCCGGGTGTGGTGTATCACACCTTTAATCTTAGTACAGGAGGCAGAGGCAGGGAATCTCTGTGAGAGGCCAGTCTGGTCTACAAAGTGAGTCCAGGACAGCCAGGGCTGATACACAGAGACACCTGTCTCAAACAACAACAACAACGATACAAAGAGAAACTATTGTGCACTTTAAAGTCAAATAATACACAAGGCAGGCCTGTCAGCAGAGGCGAGCAATCCCAACTAGGCTGCGGCAGGAAGATGACTGAGTCAACGCTTCAGTGAGGGAGCACAGTGAGTTTCAGCCACCCAGAGCAAGCCAGAGACTGAGCTTCAATGTTAAAAATAAAAAGAAGCCTGGGGATATAGCTCAGGGCTACAGCATTTGCCTAGCATGTACAAGGTTATGAGTTCAATCCCCAGAACTAAAATAAAAGGTGAATAGCATAGAGGAAAATATTCTCTTAATTTGAAATAAAATGAAATGTTGCAATATCGGCATAAGAAATTTAATTGACCTAACAGAATCAGGGTCATGAGACAAGTTACTAAAATCATTGAATTTCATACTAATTATTCAGTCAACTTGACACCAGATGGGGCTCCTGGGTTGTGCAAATACATCTGTTCCTATGGTCAGTCCCTTTCAAAGACAGCCAAGGGTAATGCTGCCACTTTGCCATGGTGGTTACAGTGTTGAGCTGAACCCTTTATAGAGCCAGGAAACCATTCTTTCCTACCACCTACTAACATGACCTGGCCATTGTGCTCTCTGAGGTTGGGTTTCACCGTGTGTTTTGTCTTATCATAATATTAATATAATTTTAGTGAGTACATATAGCACTATGAACTGGCTTATTCCATTAGCATGACATTTATTTTAAGTAATTTGAACTTCACAGGGGTTCTCCATTCACTCTTAAGTGGCAAAGCTTGCATCCTTATCAGTGCATTTAGCATTATGATGGGAGACATTGATTAAATCATGCTTAATGGATTATGAGATAATATCTTCTGTGCATCTTGTAAAGAATTAAGTTAATAATTTTCCAATCTTCAAGTCCAGAGAATTTGGTTTCTTTACTAGGGCATGACGTATTGCCCCTGGAACGATTAGCTAGATACAATGAATGGCAATTAAATTTAGGAAGGCTGCTTGGTCAACTAAGAAAACAAATGCACAAGAAGGAATATGGTCTAGGAAAGACATTTCCCTGTCACGATTATTGATGTAAAATGTTTTCACTCAAAGGAACAGGTCGGCTGACATAATAGGCTAATATTACATATAAGAAACTGTAAGGATTCCCAAAATGACTTATACTGAGATTATAGCGTATGATAATAAACAGTATCAAAATGACTCAGGCCTCTTCTTAGTAGAAATACCTTGCCTGATATGTTCAAGTGAAATAAAAAGAAAAATTAATGTTATGCTAAGGAAAAATTAAAACATCAAAACACCATGCCAGGTAGACATTTACTTGGTGGGAGTACATGCAAGAATATACATTTTAACTATGTACAGAGAAACTTGGAATTTCACAAATAAGAATGATGAGGAAATCTCTCAAGTCTGTGAAGATTTCAATATCATTTATTATTTTTTTCCCAGTTACTTTCTTTCCCCCTTAATCCTTTCTCATTTCTTCTAAAATTAGCTCTGTGTTATTGCTTCCTTAAAAAAAATGTTAGAATTACTTTTGCCTATGTTCAGAATTTTTAGCATGTAGCTTCTCTCACTCAAATAATTTATTGTGTCTTCTTTCAAACCACTAAATTGTAAGCATGGCCATTCCCACTGAATGTCTGTGAATGCAACAGTAAGTCTGGCCAGGCTGCATCGGATCTATCTCCTAAGGTTTAGTGATCGAGTTCCACAGGTTTAAAACATCTGTCTGTGTAAAACAGGAAATTCAGACAATGCCAAGACAGGTTGGTGTCCCCAAATCCTAAGGCTAATTTCGAGACCACTTCTCTGAGAAAACTCATGGTCTCACTTTGTCTGTGCTGTGGTTCTGTGCTTTGATATTATTTACTATGAATGGAAAATCTGCTTTTATTGAAGGTCATGTACACATCCTTTGTGTTTTCAGGTGGTGTTTCATGCTTGTATCAGAGCTTTTATTTTAAAGGGAAAGAAGATGGAAAAAGAAAGCTTGCCTTGGAAAGGGCGATCACTCCAAACGAATGTGTTCCAAACATCTGAAACAGTATAAGCAATGACAGCTGCATTTGGGTAAATACATCAAATATACAGAAATATATAAAACTTAATCATGTCATTTATAGTGTGGTTGTTAAGCTGCAAATTGCATTGGAAAACATTTAAAAAAAAAGAAGTCACCTTAGCAATATGCCCACACAGCTCTTTTACATTAAACTGGAAATGAATTCTGCGTAACTGTGAAATGGATTGGACCCGGTTCCTACCCAGCACTGGAATATTGTTTAATTCTTACCGTGGTTCACATAGCACCAGGGAAACATTGCAGCTGGCTCTGTTGTGGTCTGGTGGAAGGAGGGAAAGAAGATTTTGGAGGCAGGGTCACATGGTCAGGAAGCTTGGACATGGGCATGTCTAGGAGTGGATTCTTGGTTTAGCAGGGTTGAGCAATATTACCCTGATACCTTCTCTAGTGTGGAACATGCAATCCCTGAACCACGTGGTAGTCATCTTGCCAGAATTTCAAGATGGCCTGTAGGGATACAGACCAGCTCCCTGTTGCCCTCAGGAAATGACTGGGTCACTGAAAGCAGCAGTGATCTACCAGAGTCCAGTCGGGGCAGCTGTGGAGTTACTGTGATCTAAGTCTTTAAAGGCCAGTGGCATCTGTCCTCGGCTACTCATGGCTGATTTGACAGGGTTACTGTGATCTAAGTCTTTAAATGCCAGTAGCATCTGTCCTCGGCTACTCATGGCTGATTTGACAAGGTCTTTAGCTAGAGCACAAGAGCTGGGAGTGTCCCTCCTCACACACCTCTCAGCAGGGGCTCCACTTGTCAGCCATGTTTGTCAAAATCAGGAGAATCTCTGTGAGTGCTAGCAATTCAGCATTCACTTAGGTTTGTACAACAAGCAGCTCAGCATTTTAGGTTCGTGATGCTTTAATTCTATCTAAATAATTTCAAAGTTACCTGTTTCCTAATGCATTGCTGGTATGAATACCCTTTTTGGCTCCTTGGGACTGTGATAGTGCCACATGTTGTCTTTCAGGGTATTGTGTCCTTTGGATGTTAGGGTAGGACTAGAGAGATGAACACTTTTTCTTTCTCCACTTTCTTTCTTATTCCATTTAACTGCTGAGAGAATAAGACCCAGATAAACAGAGAGGCTATCTGAAGGGTTTAGACAGTGAGTAGCCCTGGGGCCCGTTCCAGACAGTCACCCCAATATATGTTATACATGTCTGAGCACCACCACCAGGCAAGTACATAGAGGCATAATATGCAGCTTCTGAAAGCCTGTGGCACCCTTATCCTTGGCAACCACAGTGTGGTCTTGCTCACTGAAGTCTTGTGTTACTGCTGTCTCTTCAGGACCATATTCAACCCATTCATCTGAGACATCAGTGGGATTCCCTGTGAAGTCTACCAAATGCTTTTCCTTCTCCCAAACACCCATTTTCTGAAGATGCTTAACCTCAGAAGACAAGCCCATGGGTAGCAGTGACAACAGACCAGCCATGAGGGAAATTATGGTTTCCTTTGTTTGACACCACATCAGGAAACTAGAGGGCTTTCTGTGTACACACTCACCCACCTGCTAGGAATATACCATCACCAATGGAACAGAGAAATACCACAAAAGTCTGAGGGCGGACAGTAGGAAATAACAACAACAAAAAAAATCCCCATCAGAGCCACAAACACAAACAGCTCCCGTCATGCAGAAATTGCCTTGGCGCGCGGGTCACTGGTGATTTCATTTGTAAGTAATGTTTTGATTGTCACAGATTATACGTTGCTCTCCTCCCCTGACATTTGTTGTACAGCGGGATTGATTTTCGTGCTCTAGTATGAAAAGGTCACTTTGATCAATGCAGTGTAATTGGCACTAAATTAGGATCATATCAGGTTATTTTGCTATTTAATGATGAAATATTAAAGAAAAGCATGGGTAGATTGCAGGCCCTCACACACACTTGAAAACCTGCTGTAAATGACTTTTATTTTGTAAGAAAAAAATAGAGAGACAAACAACTAAAGTGCTGAAAATGGCTGTGATGTATTGGAATAGTGGCCCAGAATTATATATTTTCATTTGAGATAGACTGAAAAGCCCAGACACAAAACACCAAACCCAGCAGTCAGTCCTGCTCGGCTGCACGGAGAGCCTTATAAGGAGGGCTATTGATGGCCATGCTCATTATGTGCTAGTTAGAAGTGTTAAGCCTTTTCATTCTGCATATAGTAATTACGCCTAAAAACATTTGTGTGCGCCGCATCCGCTTATTAGACAAACCTCAGCCTTTGAAAACCTGCAAGTTGGTTATGGCCCCCGTTTGAACACTACTGTGTCCAGAGGGTGTTCTGGGCTCCGCCTGGCTTTCTAGGTTTGCACCTAAAGTAATTATAAGTATCGTAAGGAGTGTTACATACTGAGTGTTATTTCCTCCATTGTAAATAGTCATGCTGCCCCATTATTCTAAAATGTTGTGGAGCAAGAAAAAGCCACAGAACATTAGACTTTCAAATGCGGTGGTGGTCTCTGAAGAGTGGGAAGGCACTTTGTGATCATCCAGTGTCATCTGCTGCCTTAGATAAGCATGGAGGTTAACCTTTCTAACATCTAGAAATATGGAAGCACAAATATTGGTAAGATAATTCAGGTTAGAGCTTATCAGAGATAGGGAGGAGGTGGTGATATCTCAAGGGACAATGGCAAGATCATAAAGCATTTAGGACCTAGTGGCTCCCAGCTACCCTGAAGGGCCTCTAGGTGCTGAAGGCATATGCAATCCTTCTATTCATTTTGAACATCTATTTGGAGCCCCAAGGATAACCAAGAATGGAGCTATCATAAAAGGATGGTTTCCCATGACACTTGTCAGTCAGGCTGTTCTGGCCAGACATGAATGAATGGCCAGAATTTGGGGACAGAAAATGTTTTGGGTATTAGTGCTTGTTTTGGGTTGGGTGTTGCCCCCACGAGGTAAGTCCAAGTGTGACCCACTTGGAAAGAAAGTTTACAGATAGGAGCAAGATAAGACAGGGCTCTAAACAAATGTCCCTTGAACGTGAATCAGTTCTGTCTCAGAGTAGGAGGGCTCCATGTGTTACCTTGCCTGCAAGTGATATTTGTTTTCTGTAGTAGTGAGACATGTTCTTCCAGGATCTTTTGTCCCCAGTAGACAAACCTCATATAAGTGATAGGAGTTGTGTATCACACTGTGGATATATGTAACCTATAGCAGCCACTTGTACCTGATATCCATTGCCAAGCTCAGAGTAGGGGCTGCTGAGAGCAGAAACTTGGGCCTGAGGAGGGGAGCTTTGCTGTGAGCTAGGCTGGCCAATGTCTAGCTGGAATAGGAGGTTCTGTACTCTGAAGCCATCCCCAGCCCAGTGTGCTTTCTATAGCTTTAGAGCCCATGTCTTGCCCTTCTACTACAGTATCTGATGCTGCCCCCTGGGTGTAGACAGCTCAGCTCATGCTGTAGGCTCCCTATGGCTACACATGGGTCATTGCAAAGAGACAACTGGGACTGGGCAGACAGCTCTGTGCCTAGAGTGCATTTTGTACAACTGTTCGGAGCAGAGTTCAGATCCTTAGCCCCAGTGTAAAAATTGGGCTCATGTCTTATCAATAATCCAAGTCCATGGGAAGAGTGTAGCAGAGATAGAAGGATCCCAGAGTCTCAATGGCCAAACAGTCTAGCCATTTGGTGAGATTACAATTCAGTGAAACAACCTGGCTCTAAAATATGAGGCAGAAAGTGATAGAAGATATTCAGGGTTGACCTCTAGTCTCTATTTGTGAGGACACACACACACCATAAAAGGAAAGAAGGAAGGGAGTTCTTGTCTAAGACCTTAGAACTAAGGTCTTTCAGTGCAGAGACCTTAGAATGTACACTGTCACTCCTCAGTCTAGGTTTCCACAGGTCCCACTAGCCACCTTGTCCAATGTGCTTTACCGACTGACATTGTATTTGCCACTTCTCATGGGCAAGATGCCTGGCATTCTATACCCTGGTTTATTTGCCCAGCATGCCATGTCCTTAATAAGCTGGGATCTCTGAGGACTACAGATCCTCAGAGATCATCAGCTCTATGACCAGCAACTGAATAGAGTTGCTACGTGAACAGACTGGGACTCAGTTACCTTTTCCTGGTACAAGCCAGCCTAGGACCAAGCTGCTGCCATCTGAGTTCTGTAACTTCTTCCAGGTTTGAGAGGAAAAATGGAAGTGAGGTAGAATGGGGAAGTCAAACCCAGGCCCCACAAATGCTCAACATAAGCAAAACCAGCACGGTTCCTGAGCAATGCGAGAATCTGATCCAGAATAGGCACGTGTCTCTATGTGTTCTTGTATGTATATGCACTTTTGTGTGTGTCGACATGTATGAGAAGGCATACCTATGTGAAAGCCATAGGTCAATGTTGCTATCTTTCTCAGTCACTCTTCACTTTATTTTACTTTGAGACAGGGATGCTCACTGAACCTAGAACTTACTAATTTGGCTAGACTGGCTGGACAGAAAGCCCCTGGGATCTTCCTGTCTTTGCTTCTCCAGTGGGAAAACTACAAGCATATTGTGCCATGTTGCTTGACTTTCTACATGAATTCTGAGTATGGGGTTAAGGTGTAGGAACCTCAGATTCCCTAAAGTGTAGATGGCTCCTCTTCCTGATCCTCACATGGTGATAGGACATGTGTTCGCTATTATTCTTGAAATCAAGCCTTCGTGACTTCATTACCTCCTAAGGACCTCTTACTGCATCATTTTGAGCTTACTTTTTATTTATTTTTTGATGTTATTCATTCTTTTTTAATTTATTTATTTACTTATTGCTTCAGGTTACATCTCCATCATAGTGTCCTCTTTCCACCCTTCCCAGTCCTGCCCTCCCACCCTCTACCCCCTAAACCTTCCATCCCATTCCTCTGGAGTGGAGTGTCCCTACATAACATTCCCCCACCCCAATTCAGCAGTCATATGAGGACCAAGAGCCTCCTCATACACTGGAGGCCTACAAGGCAATACACCAGGGAAAAGTGTCTCAATGACAGGGAGAGAAAACAAACAAACAAAATAGTCTATGTCCATGTTCCCTTTGGTGCATTGGTTGTACTATATAGCTAAAATCTGACTATAAATGGATAGATGCCATGTGTATCCTTCTGAGTCTGGGTTAGCTCACTCAGGATGAGCTTTTCTAGTTCCATCCATTTGGCTGCAAATTGCATAATTTCCTTGTTTCTGATAGCTGAGTAGTATTACATTGTATAGATGTACCATAGTTTTTTAATCCATTTTTCAGTTGAGGGATATCTAGGTTGTTTCCAGTTTCTAGCTATTACAAATAAGGCTGCTATGAACATAGATGAGGCAACTTCCTTGTGATTCGGTGAGGGGTCATTTGGATGTATATCCAGAAGTGGTATGGATGGGTCCCGAGGTAGAGCTATTCCAAGTTTTCTAAGATATCACCAGACTGACCTCCATAGTGGTTGCACAAGCCTGCACTCGCACCAGCAATGGAGGAGGGTTCTCCTTTCTCCACATCCTCGGCAGCATGTGCTGTCATTTGAGCTTTTGATTGTAGACATTCTGACAGGTGTGAGATGGAATCTTAGAGTTGTCTTGAGTTGCATTTCTCTGATGATTAAGGATGCTGAGCATTTCTCTAGTGTCTCTCAGCCTTTAGGAATTCCTCCTTTGTGAATTCTCTGTTTAGCTCTTTCCCCCATTTTTTAATTGGATTATTTGGTTTCTTGGCATTTAATTTCTTGAGTTCTTTGTAAATTTTTGATATTAGCCCTTTGTCAGATGTGGGGTTGGCGAACATTTTTTTCCAAATCTGTAGGCTGCCATTTTGTTCGAATGACAGTGCCTTTTGCCTTATAGAAGCTTTTCAGTTTCGTGAGGTCCCATTTATTGATTGTTGGTCTTAGGTCCTGAGCTGTTGGTGTTCTGTTCAGGAAGTTGTCACCTGTGCTGATGAGTTCGAGGGTTTTCCCCACTTTCTCTTCTAGTAGATTTAGTGTGACCAGGCTTATGTTAAGGTCTTTGATCCACTTGGACTTAAGTTTTATGCAAGGTGATAATTATGAGTCTAATTTCATTCTTTTACATGTCGACATCCAGTTGGGCCAGCAACATTTGTTGAAGATGCTGACCTTTTTCCATTGTGCAGTTTTGGTTTCTTTGTCAAAAATTAGGTGACCATAGGTGTGTGGTCTGGTTTCATTTCTGGGTCTTCAATTCGATTCCATTGATCCACTGGTCTGTTTCTATACCAGTACCATGCTGTTTTTATAACTATTGCTCTATAGTACAGCTTGAAATATGGGATAGTGATACCTCCAGATGTTTTTCTTATTGTACAGGATTGATTTAACTATTCTGGGTTTTTTGTTGTTCTATATGAAATTGAGAATAGCTTTTTCCAGGTCTAAAAAGAATTGTGTTGGTATTTTGAGAGGCATTGCATCGAATTTGTGTATTGCTTTTGATAGGATGGCCATTTTTATTATGTTGATCCTACCTATCCATGAGCATGGGAGATCGTTCCATCTTCTGATGGCCTCTTCAATTTCTTTCTTCAAGGGCTTGAAGTTCTTGTTGTACAGGTCCTTTACTTCCTTGGTTAGAGTTACCCCCAGGTATTTTATATTGTTTGTGGCTATTGTGAAGGGAGTTGTTTGCCTGATTTCTTTCTTAGCCCATTTGTTAGTTGTATAAAGAAGGGTTTCTGATTTTTTTTTTTTTAATAATTTTGTATCCAGCCAACTTGCTGAAGGTGTTTATCAGATATAAGAGTTCTCTGGTGGAATTTTTGGGGTTGCTTATGTATACCATCATATCATCAGCAAATAGGGATAATTTGACTTCTTTGTTTCCAATTTGTATCCCCTTGATCTCCTTTAGTTGTCTTATTGCTCTAGCAAGAACTTCAAGTACTATATTGAAGAGATATGGTGAAAGTGGACATCCTTGCCTTGTCCCTGAGTTTAGAGGAAATGCTTCAAGTTTCTCTCCATTTACTTTGATGTTGGCTACTAGCTTGCTGTATATTGCCTTCATTATTTCCAGATATGGTCCTTGTATGCCCATTCTCTCCAGAACTTTTAGCATGAAGGGGTGTTGGATTTTGTCAAATACTTTTTCTGCATCTAGTGAGATAATCATGTGGGTTTTTTTTCTTCATCTTGTTTATGTGGTGAATTACGTTGATGTATCTTCGTATGTTGAACCATCCCTGCATTCCTGGGATGAAGCCTACTTGATCATGGTGTATGATACTTTTGATATGTTCTTGGGTTTGGTTTGCTAGTATTTTATTAAGTATTTTCCCATCTGTATTCATGAGGGAGATTGGTCTGAAATTCTCTTTCTTTGTTGGGTCTTTGTGGATTTAGGAATCAGGGTAACTATGGCCTCGTAGAATGAGTTTTGCAGTGTTCTTTCTGATTCTATTTTGTGAAAGAGTTTGAAGAGTATTGGTGTTAGCTCCTCTTTGAAGGTCCGGTAGAATTCTGTGCTGAAACCATCTGGCCCTGGGCTTTTTTTTTTTTTTTTTTTTTTTTTTGGTTAGGAGATTTTTAATGACTGTTTCTATTTCCTTAGTGCTTATAGGGCTGTTTAATCTGTTACCCTGATCTTGATTTAGCTTTGGTAGGTGGAATCTATCACGAAAATTGTCCATTTCACTTAAGTTTTCATATTTGGTGGAGTATGGATTTTTAAAGTAGGACCTAAATATTCTCTGGATTTCTTCAATGTCTGTTGTTATTTCTCCCTTTTCATTTCTGATTTTGTTGATTTGGGTTTTTTCCCTCTGTCTTTTAGTTAATTTGGCTAAAGGTTTGTCTATTTTGTTGATTTTCTCAAAGAACCAACTCTTGGTTTCATTGATTCTTTGTATCGTTCTTTTTGTTTCTAAGTTGTTGATTTCAGCCCTAAGTTTGATGATCTCCTGCTTTCTGCTCCTCTTGGGAGTGTTTGCTTCTTTTTTTTTTTCCCAATTCATCCAGTTTAGCTGTTAATTCACTAATATAAGCTGTCACAATTTTCTTTTTGAAGGCACTTAGTGCTATGAACTTTCCTCGTAGCGCAGTTTTCATTGTGTCCCATAGGTTTGGATATGTTGTGCCTTCATTTTTGTTGGTTTTTAAGAAGTCTTTGATTTCCTTTTTTATTTCTTCCCTGACCCAGTAGTTATCCAGTAAAGAGTTGTTCAATTTCCATGTGTGTGTAGGCTTTCTGTTGATTCTGTTGCCATTGAAGTCCAGCTTTATTCCATGGTGGTCTGATAAGATACAAGGGGTTATTTCAATTTTCTTGTATCTGTTGAGGCTATCTTTGTGTTCGACTATATGGTCGATTTTGGAGAAGGCTCCATGCGGTGCTGAGAAGAAGGTGTATTCTTTTGTTTTTGGGTGAAACGTTCTGTAGATATCTGTTAGCTCCATTTGGTTCAAGAGCTCTGTTAGACTCATTATTTGTCTGTTTGGTTTCTGTCTTGATGATCTGTCCATTGTTGTGAGTAGGTTGTTGAAGTCTCCCACTACTAATGTGAGGGGATCAATGTGAGATTTAAGTTTTAGGAGAGCTTCTTTTACAAATGTAGATGCCTTTGTATTTGGGGCATAGATGTTCAATATTGAGTTGTCCTCTTAATGAATATTTCCTTTAACGAGTTTGTAATGCCCTTCTCTGTCTTTTTTTTTTTTTTTATTAACTTCAGTTGGAAGTCTATTTTGTTTGATATTAGGATGGCTACTCTAGCTTGCTTCCTGGGTCCATTTGCTTGGAAAACCTTTTCCCAGCCCTTTACTCTGAGATAGTGTCTATCTTTGTTAGTAAGATGTGTTTCTTGTAAGCAGTAAAATGATGGTCTTGTTTACAGATCCAATCTGTAAGTCTGTGTCTTTTTATTGGCGAGTTGAGTCCATTGATGTTGATGGATATTAGTGACCAGGGGTTGTTATTTCCCATTTTTTGGTATAGGTGATGGTCCTGTGCTTCTTTTGGTTTAGTTGCTGTCAAGTTTTCTGTTTCCCCTCTTTTTTTGGGTGTAGTTATCTTCTCTGGGTTGAAATTTTCCTTCTAGGATCTTCTGTAGGGCTGGATTTGTGGGTAGATACTGTTTAAATTTGATTTTGTCATGGAATACCTTGTTTTCTCCATCTATGTTGATAGAGAGTTTTGCTGGGTATAGTGGTCTGGCTGGGCACCTATGTTCTCTCAGGGCTTGTAGGACATCTCTCCAGGCCCTTCTAGCTTTTAAAATTTCTGAGGAGAAGTCAGGTGTAATTCTCATGGGTCTGCCATTATATCTTTCTTGTCCTTTTTCTCTTATGGCTTTTAATACTCTTTCTTTGTTCTGTACATTTGGAGTTTCAATTATTATGTGGCGAGAGGAGTTTCTTTTTTGATCCAATCTATTTGGTGTTCTGTAAGATTCTTGGAATTTTATTGGCATCTCTTTCTTTAGGTTTGGGAAGTTTTCTTCTCTGATTTTGTTGAAGATGTTTCCTGGATCTTGGAGTTGGGAGTCTTCTCTTTCCTCTATGCCTATAATTCTTAGGTTCTGTCTTTTCATTGAGTCCTTGATTTCTTGGATGTTATGGGTGAGGACTTTTTTAGCTTTCTCATTTTCTTTGGATGTTGTCCTGATTTCCTCCATCGAATCTTCCATGCCTGAGATCCTGTCTTCCATCTCTTGTATCCTATTTTTAGTACTCATGTCTTTAGTTCCTGTTCTCTTACCTTGATTATCCATTTCCACTCTTAACTTTGACTGTGTTTTCTTTATTTCTTCCATTTCTAGTTTCATGTCTTAAAAGATTTTTTTCATTTTGTATATTTCCTGCTCCAATTTGCTTGTCTTTGCCTGGAAATCTTTCATCTCTTTTAAATCTTTCATTGCCTTATCTCTTTCCTGTTCAAGTTGAGTCACTTTGGCTTGGAGCTCTCTAATAGTATCATCCCTTGCTTTCACTTGTAAAATTGTGGACTCTTTGAATTCCTTCATAGATTTAAATTCTTCTTGAAAGCACTCTATCATTTTCCAGACTATGGTTGTCCTTTTCATGTGTTTCAGCTGTGGTGAAGTGGTCAGGGCTTGCTGTACTGATATCGCTGCATTTTGTTGGGGCCATAATTCCCTGGCTTTTGTTGATTCTGCTTTTTCACTGCCCTTTTGTCATTTGGTTTTTCTTAGCTGTTTGTTCCTGTTGCCTTCTGGGCTTGGAGCCAAAGGGAGAGCTTTGTTGTAGCAGTCAAATTGCTTGGTGATCAGTCGCTTTCCACTGGCTAGATGGGGCCTTGTGTGGAGGTTCTCAGTGTGTCTCCCAGAGCTCACCCCTTCCTGTTTTGTCCCAGTTGGGGACTCAGGTGAGGGGTTGTGGTGGGATGTGTTCCTGTAGGTTCCTGGGATCCACTGGACCCTGTGGAGGACAAATCCTCCTTCCAACCCAGCTGCCCTTTCTGCCGCTCTCACAGCTCCACCTATGTGTGTATGGATCTGGCTTTGGATACTGGCAAATGGGGCCACCATCTTCCCAGTTCCAGTACACAGCAGTCGAGCTGCCACGTAACCTGCTGCTGGAAGTGTATCCCGCTGCTCAGTCCAGCTACAGTGTTTTTTTCCAGTGACTGTAAATCCAACACAGGGGCCTGTATGTGTGTCCAACACCCCTCTCGGGGAGCACAAATATGCTTGTGCTTTCCAAAATGCAGCTGTGGACCTGCTGGCTGCTGAGCTGACGCGTTGTGGAACCGTCAGCCACTGTGGCACTGCAGGCGCTCCCACGGGTCCAAAAACCTTTCGCTAAATAGCCAGAACACCTGTGTGGGATCCGGGGGGCCCAGTGGGCTGGTGAGTCACTCTGTGTGGGATTGGAATCTGCCCGCTGGCTATTTGTGTGTCTCTCCTGGTGAGGGTTCTTGATTCCCGGATTCAGCAGCTTCTGTGAGTGTCCAAGAGAGAGGAGGAGAGTCCTGCCCACGGACTTTTAATGGTCCCTGAGTAGCTGGGTGAAACCCAGGGGGATCGAGTCACTCAGACTGTTGCTCAGCCTCTTATAACTCTATGGCTTTATGGCTGTTTTCCCCGAGTTCAAACTATGTCCGTGTGGGTGCTGCCATCTTGGATTCCTCTTGGGCTTACTTTTTAGCAGGTGAGTTTTCAGAGGGCATATTCAGATCAGAGCAGCTCCCAAGACCTTCTTTGAAGAGAACACCACAAAGAACCATGATGCATATGGGACAGCAGCTGAAGCACCATTGTGAAAAGGTAAGAGCCTAGCTTCCTTCCCACTGAGCAACCCTGGGCCAACCCTCACCTCCAATGGCTCTAGGTGTGTAAAGAGACCTTACAGCTGCAAGAAACAGGAAGACGAGCTGAGTCCAGGCCCTGTGCTTCTCACCAGAAGTTCTTGCCCCTCTGGAGCACAGTGCTTTGTCTAGATCTATAGCTTTAAAAAATCATGGACACAATAGCGTGGTCTGAGTCACAACAGGGGAGTTTTAGCCACCTGTGAACGGGCTAGAATTAGAGCCCCTGTCTGGCAGAAGAGTCCTGATCCCTCAGGAAGAATGTGTTGTACCCCTGGCACGGCACTGCTAGAGATATGCTGATCATCTGTGGGTCCATGAGATCTCTGTTTCTAGACAGTGGTCTTCACAGCCTAGAGACGGTGCCTTCCATCATACCTCAGGCCCCAGTTCCCACTTCCAAGGAGAGGCTGACTAGAGTAAGGGCAACACAGCATGTGACAGGAAGTTTGCCCTTCTGTTCTGGACAGAAATGACCACAGCTGTCCTGGCTCCTGCTAATCCCCTCCTATACCCAGACAGGTGAACATCTGTCCCATGTAACCCACTTCTGTGCCACAGACTTAGAAGATCCTCTGAGGTAGTGGGTGTGGAAGTAAGTCTGAGGGCCTTGAGTTAGAGCTGTTCAGCCACAGTGCTATTTCTGAATCCTTCTTTCATGTGCAAATACAAATGAATGGGTCTTGCCTCCATGTACAGTAGTCTTCATGAGTCATCGATTCCTCTCCTTTTTATTTTTAAAGATGTCATCTGGATCAACATGTTTCCTCCCTCTTCTCTGATCACTGCTAGTGATTATCTTGATTAGTAGGACCATGGTCTGTTCCAGGTTCTGGGAGCATCCTTGGGGACCTGAGGAATGGCTTTGCCACAGCTGGGGGTAGCTAGAGCAATGTCAACTACACCAGGCATGGACTCCAGTTTTATAGTGATGGATGGAGGTCAGAGACCATCCATTCTTCTCCACATCTCTATGCCCGAGTCAGTCCACTGACTGCTGCTGTGGGAGCACAGGTGGTCATGGATTGCGGTGAGAAAACTACCTGAGGCATTATGAAAGTAGAGGGCCACCCCAGCACCCTGTGCTTTTTATGCACAGTGAGAAGTCCCCTTCATGAACACAATTAAAGAAATACTGAAACATCCAAACAGGGACAGATGTCACAGATGTTTAATCTCAGCTGATTAGGATGCTGAAGCAGGAGGTTCTCAAGGTCAAGCCCCGCCTGCCATACAGAAGGATTACATATATATTGCTTTCACAATGTAGGAAGAACTTTCTTTAAAAAAAAAAATGTCTATGTCAGCTCCTGACAGCACCCCCTATATTACTCCAAGTAGAAGAT
>CAJQZJ010004760.1:10218430-10232485 GCA_907164525.1 Lophiomys imhausi
GTGGCCTATTTATTTCTGTTGTTTTGTATTGTATTTATAGTTATAAGAAAAAGAACCATTATTTGGACTGAAAGGGAGAGCTGTTGGGGGGAAAAATAAATACCTTAAACTAAAAAAAAAAAAAAAAAAATGTCTAACAAAAAGGCAGGGTTGGGAATACAGTTTAGTAGTAGGGTGTTTAGCTAGCACACACACAAAGCTCTGTATTTAGTCCCCAATATTTCAGATAACTATACAAAAGCTCATTTTCCAAGACCTCAAACATCCTGGTTCTTGTTCCTGGATCTGAGGCAGGGCTCTTGGGCTCTGGTCAGAATTTCTGTCCTCTGTACTCAGCCAGATTCTAGTTTATTGGGGATCCTTCTTCATCTTCCTTTACAGTCTTCTCTTTCCACATACATGTAGATATCTGGTGTCCAGGCAAACACTGTCCTGAGAACACTGCTTCATCTCAACACATGTTCCTGGATCTACTGCTAGCCATGGGTGACTCTGCAGTACAGTGGTCCCAAGTTCTGGGATCACCCAGAGATTTGGGGGCCTTTCATTGTAGAAAATGAATTTCCTCTCAAACTGGTCTTCCTTGGTCAAGGCTCTCTGTTCACACCTGTTTTAAGACAAAGTCTTGATATGTAGCCCAAATTCTCTTTGCATTCATAAACCTCCTGCCTTAGCCTCCCTGATGACAAGATTACAGGTCTGTGTTCTGACTGATGTCTTTTTTGAGCTTTCCAGGCACCTTTGAAATTAAAGCAAAAAGTGAGAAAAGTCCAAATCCATGGCTTTTGAGCTGCAGACACAGCACACATGTATTATGTTTTGATTAGCATATGCTCATGCTGTGGCTATGCAGGTGACATGAATTTGCTTACTCATGAGTTCAACCCAGAGTATATGATAAAATAGATTTGAGAGAGTTGGGCTATTTCCCAAGTAGAAATTCTGTTTACCTAATTTACAGTCTATGACATTTTGAGATTTTTTTTTATTTTTTATTTTGTGTTTATGAGTAAGTTTTGCCTGCATGTGTATCTGTGCACCATGTGTCTGCCTGGTATCTGAGTAAGCCAGAAGAAGGTATGAGATCCCTTGGAACTAGAGTTGTAGACAGTTTTGAGGCCCTATGTGGGTGCTGAGAATTAAAGCTGGGTCCTCTAGAAGAGCAACAGGTGCTCTTAACTGCTGAGAGATTATCTCCAGCTCAGTATTTTACTTTTAAGTACATATATGAACACAAAATACTTTTGTTAATGTTATATATTTTTAGTTATTAGATTATAATATAATTATATCATTTCCCTCCTCTCTTTTCTCCATCTAAACCAGTGGTTCTCATATCAGATATTTACATTGTGATCCATAACAGTAGCAAAATTACAGTTATGAAGTAGCAACAAAATGATTTTATGGTTGGAGATCACAACAGTATGAGGAACTGTATTAAAGGGTCACAGCATTAGGAAAGTTGAGAAATGCTCCTCTAAACCCTCTTGTATACCCCTTTTTGTTCTCTTTTAAATTCATGGCCTCTTCTTCCCTTAGTTGTTATCATATACATATGTATATCCATATATATTTCTAAACCTATATAATGTAAATGAATGGCTGACCATTTAGCATTTTTTAAAATTGCACAGTATCATTCTCCATAATATGGAATTACAAACACTGGAGTCAATAGTGAGAATTTGATTTTGAAAATAAAATACTTGTGAAAAATTCATTCAAATTGGGTTGACTGATTTTTACAGAAGTGTAATTATATCAAGGTTTTATTCCTGGGGCCTTAGATTGGGCTCAGTGGGTAAAGCATGTGCAAAGCATCCTTAAGGACCAGAGTTTGGATTCCTAACATAAACAAAACACGATGACATCCACCTGTAATGCCTGCAGGGGAGGTAGATGCAATTAGTCTAGCTCAATTGGTGAGATCCAGATTCAGTGAGAGACCCTGTCTCAAAACAAATAGATGAGTAAAGTAAGTAAGCAAGAAAGAAAATGTAAAACTTACCTCTGGTTCCCCTCCCAATGCACCCCCAGGCACACATTCACACACAAGGACCTACTCTAGATTTCTTAGCATACTGGTTTATCATTCAGTACTATGGTTACACTTACCCACTAAAATGAATCTGGCTAAATCACTTAAAAGACATTTTAATTATAAACTAAAATACAAATAGACTCACTGATTATGCCCAGAGTCAGCCTATCTATATGCAAATGACACGTGACTTTGCCCTATTTGGAAAGATTCTCCACAATTAATGGAAACCTCTTTGGAGTGAAGGTATGTGTGATTCTCGCATTGTTATTTCTTATAAGAAGATCACATGGTATAAGTATAGAATAAGCTTCAATATGAAATAAGCTTCATTATGACAGAAGAAAGACATGTACTGATAATTAAAGTGTATCATACAAACTGCTTCAAAATCAAATGGTATAAGATAGCAAAGGAAATAAAGTGAGCACATTCCAGAGCTTACTTCTCCTAACTAACTACTATTTCTATATTGGTTTATTAAATAAATTTAATGTTTGTATCCTGTACCACATGCTATTCTTTTAATTATTAGAAGTGATTTTCTTTGTACTCGTTAAGATGCACAAATTTGGAAAACAGTTCTGCAAGGATTATTAAGAATCCCACAGAGCCTGACCTTGTTCCTGCTGTGATTTCTCCTCATAGGGGAGAGCCTTCCAGCCGTTGCCACAGTTACTTTTATATGTGTCTGTGCCTCCATGTGCATTGTGGGTTGTCCATCTTGACTCTCAGGTTTAGGCATTCCCAGCCATTCCCCTCCTCAGAACACTCCTCACAGTCCCTTGGTCATTCAGACAGCCAAGTCACAGAGAAGCCTCTCTTGCCATTCCTCTAAGGATAGCTATGGTTGCATTTTAAATGACTGAATTTCCAGGATGTGTGTTATTACCATAAATTATTGTAAAAATAGGTTATTTGCAATGAGTCATGTGATATTACCTTGAACCATGTAATGTTATAGTTCCTTTTTTGCGAAACTCTTTCACCCAAAAGGTCACCCAAGAATAGGGACTCACCAGAAAGAAATTCAGTTTTCTTTTAAATTAATATTCATAATCTTAGCTTCTTTGATGTAAAGTTCTGAGCTTTTACCACTATGTGAATTGAGGTAACCAGGCTGCACTGTGCTCCTACCATCCCAGAGTAATCCTCTCTCTATCCCTCTGGTCATGTTGAACATGTTGAACAACATGTTCTTGTCCCTAGAACTCAGCCTTTTCTAGAATGCCACAAATGTGCTTCCTTGCAGTAAAGTGCCTCTGGCTTCATTCATTCTGTGAAAGGCTTCTGCTCCTATCTTCACTTTAAAGTGTGTGTGTGTGTGTGTGTGTGTGTGTGTGTGTGCTCACGTTCAAGTTGTTGGTTAGGGATAGGATCCTAGGGACCACAGAATAATACAAGCTATTGACATTGACCTTGGTTGTTGCCAGAACTTAATAATAAGAATTTATTGCCAAATATATAACATACTTTAGTCATAGGATGTGGAGCAATCAACTTGGTACTCACTAGGAAGCTTTCTCATGCTGGCTAGCTTTTGTAGCATTGGAGAATGCTATGCAGGCTGATGGGTGAGAGGAATCAGCAACAGTCTTATTTAAATGTGAATGCTGTGAACTGCAATAATGACTGGCCTGGAAAGATATGTCCATGGGTACAATAATGACACAGAAAATGTGGGGGTAAACAACTACTTTCTGGTTGATTTAAGGACCCATCCACAGGAAAAAAAATGCATACCTGGTTGGGAATCTTTCTAAGAATCTATGATTGAGGGGCTTCTGGGCACTAGGAGTGAGACTACTGTTGTTATTTTGTAAATTGATACAGTGTCAAAAGTACTCTATAAATTCATATCTCTCTATACCCCTAAATTAGTACAGCTCTCAGACCTCATCAGAGAAATCTTTCTGTTGTGGTCATCAGTTAATTGAGAAATTCCTAAGTGGTCAAACTGAAGAGAATATGTCTCTTTGGAGTATTTAACCACAAACGGGACATCTGTATCACACCCTTTCCCCACAAGTAAAAGCCATAGGTCATGGAGGACTATTGCAAAACAGTATTTTCTGGATATGACAGGCCTCACTCATGTCTCTGACTTTGCTTGTTCTAAATGCATGAAATAGCTCCTCTCCAACTGTGTGGTGGCTGTATCACAAGGTATGCTATTCTGCTTCAGGTCCTCAGTGCTCAGGACACCATAAACGCCAGCAGACACCATGACCATGAAGAGACCCCTACAGCAACTCCAGAATCTGCTCATGTATTAATGGCAGCACCGTGTCTGGTTGTGCTACATCCATGTCCATTGGCAGCCAAGTGATACCCAGTAGAGACAGAAAATGGAAAGAAAACATAGGCCCAAGTACACCAAGGCATATCAGTGAAGAGAACTGATGGCATGAGAAGTGAAACATTAATTTAGTGAGTGGAGTTTCAAAGGAAGGCATGCCAGGATGGATATAGACCATGGAGTTGGAGGGGCTAGAGATTATGTTGTAGGTAGGATCTTTATAATGAAGTGAGGGCTGGGGCGAGAATAACAGAATTGTCCATGAAGTGTCACAGGCAGAAGCTATTCCTGATGGACTCTCAGAGCACCTAGTTTGGATGAAAGCAAAGGAGAAAATGTGTAAGCCGGAGTAACTTGGTGTATTTGCTATTTCGCCCATTGTTCTAACCAAATAACTGAAGAAAATAACCTATGAGAGGAGGAACTGCTTTACCATGAGGTTTGAGAAAATGCAGCCATCCTGGTGGGGAAGATCCGGCGGCAGGAATTTACAGCTGGGCCTCTCCACCTCCTCACATCACCACAGGGGGAAAAAAAACAGATTAGAAATGAACTGAGCTCTCTCTTCATCCTCCTCTCCTGCTCCCTCCTCCCCTTCTTCCTTCTGTTTCCCCCCTTCTCCCCTTCCTCTCCCTCATCCTTCTTTATGTTTGTCTTTTGTTTTTTGAGATAGGGTTTCTAGATATAACCCTGCCTGGCCTAGAACTTGCCAGGTCGACCAGGCTGGTTCTACAGAGATCCATGTGCTACTGGGACCAAATGTGTATTCCACCATTCCTGGCTATATGTCTCCTTAATGAATTGAAATTGTCACTGCTCAGTAAAATTTTTTCTGTGACTTCTCTGAAGTCTATTTTTAAATTATCACACCTTTTTCTACTCTTGTGTTTCTATTCTTGAAAGTAGCTATTGTTTTAAGTATGTTTAGCTGCACTGAACTAGAACTGTGCAACCCCACAGACATACTCCCTAACTACAATGGCTGTAAGACACCTCTTCCTTTGTTTCATTACTTTCAGGTTTGCATTTAACATTCTAAAAAGAATCTTTGTCCTTATTTTTGGTCCCTTCATCCATCTTCTGCCTTCACTTGAGGACTGTGAACATTTTTCTTTTCCCATACTAATGCTTCTGTTGTGGTTTTTTATAAGATCCCATTGAGTGTTTTTCACAGAGTGAGATTTCAGTGGTTATCCGGGATCTGGAGTTCAGAGTGCAGCTGAGTGGAGGGTGCCTAGCCTTGTTGCAGGCTCCTCCCCAGCATGGGACCATCCAGTGGAGGAAGTCAGCTTTGGCACAGGGCTCTTTCTCTAACAGCAGCAGGTGTAGACCTGAGAAAGGACCTGGGCTTTTCCTTGTGTTCATCTTCATAAAATATATGATTGTAAGCCATATTCAGTGAAAATTGCCATGCAAGTAACACAATGCAGTTCCCCAGCACTATCAACCTCACCATTCCACACATTTATTTCTGCTTTCAACACAAATTCCAGTAAGGAATAAGGCAAGAGAGCACAGCCTACCAACCCTTTAGTTTTATAACAACCTTTTATTGTGTTGATGGAGCTTCATTTACCATCCTCGATCTAAACACACACTGTAGACACATTATCTCTTAAAACCCCACTGCAGACTTACAGGGGAATTATCATAACGAAGACTATCACAACAGACAGTGGATCCTGGGTGATAAAAGCTCTCCTCTGACAGGCAGGCAAGGAATGCATACCGGTGTCAGCTGAGAACAGGGCCGGTGTGTTTAACCACAGTCCTATCCTGGGGAAACGTAAGATTCTTCTTTTAATCTTAGGTATTTTTGTTTTCCTTATTTTAAAAATTGATGCATATACTTTAAACAACAAAAGCATACAATGATGCATACTTATATAAACCAGTGTACCACAAAATGACCTGACCAGTGCTGTAATTACTGGATAAACTCATCTTGCGAAATATTTACTTCTAAGGAGGAATGACTTGTACACTGTTCATAGGCAAGGAGGTGTAATCCCGACACCTGCACATGAGCAGCGGAGACTGCCAGTCAGCTCTCCATCACCGTGGCTAAAAGGTTGCTGCAGATCACAAGAAAAAAGATGAACGCTTTTGGAGTTCCTGGTCCATGATCAACTGTCCCACCACTTTGGGCCCATGGTAAGCCAAGCCTGCACATGGTGGGAATGTGTGCCTTTGGGCTTGAAGGGAGGCCTTACCTCATGATGAACATTCAAGGATTTGGGCTTGTGGTGAAGCTCCACGGAACAAATCAAGGAGCCAGAGAGTCAAGAACAGGAAAGGTAAAGGGGTGAATCCCACAGCACCTCAAGGTAACTCTTCCTATCTAAAATAAACCAGGCCTCAGAAAAGACTACTTTAAGTGGCAAAATATGAACCAAAGAAAAAGGCCTCGTGGTGCCAAACAACAGCTAACTCGAGTACACAGAAAGCAAAGTAGCAGGCCATTCACCCATGGATAGGACAATATGAAAAGGTACTGAACTTCATCAGCCATCAGAGAACCACTCGTAAAGCTGGCTTAGAAATTTTTTGTCCCTTGTTAACCTGAAAGAAAAGACAAAACTAATAAGCCTTTCCTGTCAATCAGGTTAGGAGCAAACACGAGGGCTTCTGGAGGATTTGCCCAAGTGTAAAGATGATCAAAACTGTAAACAAGTTTAGCCTTCAAGACTGACTCTGCCGTATTTAATGGGAAGAATTAGATAAGTCAAAAAAGATAGAAGCACAATGATGTTCATTACAACATTATTTATATTAGAGGAAATTGGAATCGACCCGAATGTTCATCAAAGGAAATCTGTTAAATAAATTAGAAACCATCCATACCACTCAGCTATTAAAAAGAGTGATGTCAATCTACAATTGCTGACTTGGAAAAATGTCGAAGAATGAATGAGGCTGTCTGCAAGTTGTCAGCAGAGCACAGCCCTGTGTTCACACATGTGTGGGAGGGAAACAGAGGCAGTAAACCTTCATGCACTGTACATGTCTTTGAACAATAAAGAAAATGTAAACTTAAGGTTTAACAGTTGGTCCCTTTGACAGTCACATGCTCTCTCAAATCCCCCATGTTATTGATCTAACCTGGATAGGTTTGAGATAAGATGTTCGCTGGATTTCTCTTATTGTGATGATGCATCTTGTCTGATCTTATTTCTTAAAATAAAAAATATTGTATGTGGAGGGGAGGGGTGGAGATGGTAGGTAAAGTGCTTGCCTGGAAAGTGTGAGGATGTGAGCTTAGATCTCCGGTTCACACATACAAAGTACAGCAGCATGTCTGTAAACCCAAGGCTAGAGGGTGAAGGCAGAGACAGTATGATTGATTCCTAGAGCTCTGTGGCCAACCAGTCTAGAAGAACCAGTGAGCTCTAGCTTCAAAGAGAGGCACTGTCTGAAAAATAAAGAGGTAAAGAGTAACTGAGGAAGGTAGTTGACATTGGCTTCTGGTGTCCACATGTACACACATACTACACACACACACACACACACACACACACACACACACACACACACACATACCATACACACATACATACTACACAGACACACACACATATATACACACACCCACACAGACACACACACACACATATTACACAGGCACACACATACATGCACCTATACACACATACACATACACAGACACAGACACATACACATACTACACAGACACACACATACTACAGAGACACACACACATACTACACAGATAAACACACACACACTCCCACACACACTTTTGTTGTTGCAGTACAAAAGCAATATAATGCTGTTATACCTCCCCCGAAGTTGGAAGGATAATTGAAAAATGGATTCCAACATTGAGCGAATACTACACTGACATGTTTATTGCCACTTTACTTACTCTGATTATTTTGTTAGGACTTCAGTCTTGCTTTTCAGAAAACCTATTTTTATTCTAGTGGAATATTAGGTAAGATGTTGAAATTGGAAAAGTGAGTACAATCCCTGGTGCAAGTAGTTTATGTGCCGAAATGCTGACAAAAGCAGTGACCTTTCTGTGGGCCCCAGGCATGTGTCAAGCCTCCACATGGTTCTTCTGTCTACACTATGTGAGGTTCCCCTGGTCTACACCAACAGTGTAGTTCTGCCCATCTGCGTGGTGGGTAGTTCCTCTGGCCTACACTAAGCACATGTTTCCTAGAGTCTCTACTGTGCACATGGTCCCTGTGGTCTACACCATGAATGCAGCTCCTTTGGTCTACATTGTGGGGGCCATTGTTGTGCTATACCTTTGCAAAGTTCCTCTGGTCAACACTGCTTGTGCAGAAACAGCTGCGATGCATATTTACTGAGTTGTTTGTGCAAATACAGAAGCATGCTGGTCTTCTCATGCAGCAAATCTTATTTCCGATACAAATTTGAAAATCTGTGAAGCATGGTAATATTAACTCTCGCATCTATGACCTCCCATGAAACAAAGGAGGAGCGGGGGTCTGACGAGGTCTAATGATGCTTTTGGACTCTACTCATGGTTCCTATAATGACCAGGGAAGATTTATACTCACTCTCTAGATATAATTAGACACCCACAAAACCGTCTGACCCTGCTGTGGTGGAGAGCCCTTCTGCTTTTTGTTTCACTGGATGAATCAATACTCTCACGTCCCGCCGCTGTGGAGTGAAATTGAGGAAATGAAAATCGGATAATTTTGCTCCCGGTGAAGTCTAGACAGTGCAGAGCGTGCTCATCTTTGACAGGAAGATCTATTTCCAGTTTCTCAAAAGGCTGGTGTCAATTCTGAAACTTCTCCTGCCATCGATTTTCAGTTTTGTTAAAAAGGATGCTTTATCAGGAATATTAGTCCTAGTGACCATGTAAGCTCACATCTGGTTTGCAAGTCAGCGAACGTGTATTTTGATTTGGGGACTGGGTGGGTTTAAATTGCAATCTCTTTCTGCAATTACTGTCTGACCTGTGGCCACATCTAGGCAGTCACTTGCACTTTTACCCACTAACAGGGATCCAGGACAATTCTGCAAATGTGTGTCGATGACCACAATGAGCTAAGGACTGACCTGATCAATTATCTGCCTCTCTCAAATGTTTTAGATTCTGTTTGCGGGTATTTTATAAATCCGCATTCTGCCTGAATACACATACTTGACATTGGGGATTGCAAGCTTTTAGATCTTATTTTCTTTATTTCATGTTATCTTATTTTTTTTACCACTGGGAGTTAAATGTTGAGACCTCATACACACTAGATAGACATCCTACTATTCAGCATCATTCCCATCAAGCATTTAGATTTTAATCCAAAAATAAGACAAGTATTAATTTTTTCTTGTACTGAGGATCAAACCCATGTCTTATCTATGCTAAAACACATTCTCTCTAGCTGTCATGAATTCTCAGTCTCTGCTTTAAGGGAACAGCCCATGTTCATTTCAACTTTAACCTAGTAACAAAATGGCATCACCCCACTTAGTCCACATGCCTCATTTTCTGTGGGTTCCCTCTGCTGCTTCACTTCCATTTACCCATGAGGCTTCAGGGCTGTCTTTACCTTCTCCCTTGATAGTCACTGAATAGTCACATCACTGACCTTTGCTTCCTTCTAGTCATTACGCTTCTTTTTCTTTTTAAAATTGAGACACAGTATTTGTTCATATTCGTCCAGTCCTTCATGTGTCAATCAATTAAGTTGATTAGATCTCTGGTCTCAAGTGCTAATCCTGCTCCTGTCCTAGCATGTTGCTGTGTGTTTCATGAGAGACATATCTTGGTGCCTGTCTGCTCCCTGGGCTTTCCAAGGTGTTGACTGTAGAGCTCAGTACCACTCCTTGCTTGCAGCACTGCCTTTCCAACCTTCAAAGCTTGTGGAATTCAGCTAGAAAGATTATCTCTATGGGTTGTTAGTTCATGGAATTTGTACTTGTTACACCAGACAAATACAATGTCTTAGCACCACATGACCCCCCAGTGTTCATAAGACATAGCGCTTAAGAAGAGACTGTGTCTGATGTACTTCTATGTTGGCCTCTATATGGTGAGGATGAAGGTGCTTGCAAAAGGAAGCACTGCCACCATCACACAAAGGATGTCATTCCCCCGTTTTTTTGTTCCTTTTAAATAAGTAGCTAAATCTATGGATGGATTCCCGAGGTCATAATTGACATGGTAGGTATTTACATAGGAGGTTGTAGGTAAGGAAGCTTGAGGAGAAAGGCTGGCACCAACCTTCAATCAAGGTGGAGACAACTTTGGATTTGTTGTTGTTATTTGTACTTTTTTGTTTGTTTGTTTTTCAGAATTTCACTTAAAATGTGCACAGGCACAAGAAAATCCATGCCTTACCACACGGTTCCTCCTCTAAATGGAAACTTTTTCACATGCAAGTTACAAAAACCTCAAGAAACACGCTGTCTACTGTTCCAGAAGTACTGAATATTATACCATTCCTTTTCTTCCTGCATCACTCCATCACAGGGCTGAGAAACAAAAACAAACAACAATAAAAAAATTCCAGATATTTTGAGAAAAGGCTTAAAACTTTTTACATGGATAATGTGCACCGGACTTAGGTTGTGGGTATATTCATGTGCATGGATCGTGGATCACAGGCATGTACGGTATAGTCAGATCATGTTCATGGGTTGTGCGTATAGATTGTGAGGATGGGTCGTATGCATGGACCTTGGGGCTTGTCTCCATTTGGATCTACTTGAAATCATAAGCATGGCACTGTGCCTTTGTGACAGTGCACTTACTGTCAAGCTGTTGTAAATTTGTGGTAATTAAAACTCTAAACCTTCCTCTTTAATCACATCTATTTATTTACCTAATGCCCTAGTGAGTGAAGATGCTAGCTCTGAAGTCCAGAGGTGAACTGGCATCCCACCAATCCTGGGTTGGGTTTGGTTTCCTAATTTTCCATGCTGCTCCCTGAGAGATCCCCTCCCCAAATCATCGAAGATTTGTATGTGGCCTAGCACTTGAAAGGCAGCAGGCTCCCCTCAGAGGTGAGCTGGGCAGCCCAGGGCTTGTATCTGAGGCAGATTTTCATGCTCACCTGTGAGCCATGAAGCTCCCACCATGAGCAATGATTTACTCCAGTGACGTTTTCAATGTGTTTCCACTCCTCACTTTATAGAATAAGGACATCCTGCAATCTGCTTTCATTGTGTCTTCTTTTTTCTTTTTTTTATTTTTCTTTTTTTTTCCTTTATTTTTTATTTCTTCAAGTTACATCTCAATCGCAGTCCCCCCTATTCCCCCTCCAGTCCCACCCTCCCACCCTCAACCCCCCATCTCTTCCCTTTTATTTTTTTCTTTTAAGTTTAAGGTATATCTTATTTCCCCCTACAGTTTCCCCTTTCAGTCCAACAACCCCACATCTCACAGAGGGCTAATATCCAAAATCTACAAAGAACTCAAGAAATTAAATGCCAAGAAACCAAATAATCCAATCAAAAAATGGGGGACAGAGCTAAATAGAGAATTCACAAAGGAGGAATCCCTAATGGCTGAGAGACACTTGAAGAAATGCTCAACATCCTTAATCATCAGAGAAATGCAACTCAAGACGACTTTGAGATTCCATCTCACACCTGTCAGAATGGCTAAGATCAAAAACTCAAATGACAGCACATGCTGGCGAGGATGTGGAGAAAGGGGTACCCTACTCCATTGTTGGTGGGAATGCAGGCTTGTGCAACCACTATGGAGGTCAGTCTGGCGATATCTTAAAAAACTTGGAATAGCTCTGCCTCAGGACCCAGCCATACCACTTCTGGGTATACATCCAAATGCCTCTTCACGGAATCATAAGGAAGTTTCCTCATCTATGTTTATAGCACTCTTATTTGTAATAGCTAGAAACTGGAAACAACCCAGATGTCCCTCAACCGAAGAATGGGTCAAAAAACTGTGGTACATCTATACAATGGAATATTATTCAGCTATCAGGAACAATGAAATTATGCAATTTGCAGCCAAATGGATGGAACTAGAAAAGCTCATCCTGAGTGAACTAACTCATTGTGTCTTTTTAAACATCAAAAGTTCTGGTGAGCCCCGGGGTTAGGAGCTATATTTGCATGAGGGTGACAGTCTTTCAGCAAATTGTTCTCCAGAAGGGCAGTTCAAAATACAATTTTATTTTGTGTTTGTTTTCCATGTGATATTTCAGAATCAATGTAGCTTTCTAACAGTGTCGGAAGAGGATTATCCAGAGACAGTAGACACTAGACACAAAGTAAGTGAGAATATGGAAAAAAATCTTTGAGTTTCTTAGGTTAAAATGGTTATACTTTCAGAAACTTCAAGAGAAAGATCTATTCTGGGGCTAGACATATCTTCCTGGATGAAAGTCTGAAGTCATAGCAAACTGACAGAGAAACTACAGGGGTTTCTTGTGTGTGTGTGTGTGTGTGTGTGTGTGTGTGTGTGTGTGTGTGTGTGTGGTGTGTGTATGTGTGTGGTGCATGTGGTGTGTGTGCATGTGTATATGGTATGTATGTGTGCTATGTGTGTATGTATGTGTGGCGTGTACCTGTGTGTGGTGTGTGTGTGAATTCATGTGTATGGTGTTTGTATGTGTGTGGTGTTTATGTGTGTCTGTATGGTGTGTGTGTGTGTGTGTGTGTGTGTGTGTGTATGTGTATGTGTATGGTGTGTGTGTATGTGTATGTGTGTAGTGTGTGTATGTGTATGTTATGTGTGTGTGTGTGTGTGTGTGTGTGTGTATGCTGTGTTCATGTTTATGTACCTAGTCTCTATGTAGTATACAGAGACTAGAGGTTGGCACTGAGTATCTTTCCTGATTGTGCCACACTTTTTTTTGGTGGGGGGGCAAAGTCTCTCAGTGAACCCAGAGATCAACAGTTGACTAGATCAGCAGGCAAACAAGCCTCAGGGATTTTCCAGTGTCTACCTCCCTACAATGCTGGCCTTTTACATAGGTGTGGGTGCTAGAAATACAAATTTGGGTCCTCGGGCTTGTGCATCAAATCCTTTTACCCGCTGTGGTGGGTTGAATAAGAATGGCCCCTACAGGCTCATAAATTTGAATGCTTGGTCACCAACGAGTGGTAAGATTAGGAGGTGTGACGTTGTTGGTGAAAATGTGTTAGTGGTGGCAGGCTTTGGGTGTTTCAAATGCTCAAGTCACCCCAGTGTCCTCTCTCTTACTGCTACCTGCTGGTTCTGATGTAGAACTCTCAGCTACTTCTTCAACACCATGTCTGCCTGCATGCCACCATGCTTCCTGCCATGACAATAATGGACTAAACCTCTAAATGAGAGAAAGTGCCAAGTAATTACTTTCTTTTATAAAAGTTGCCATGGTCATGGCATCTCTTCACAGCAATAGAAAACTGACTTAGACATCCACTGAACCCTCTCTCCAGCCTAATAACTGTGGCTGGTCTGCTCTGTACTATCGCTCCAATGTCAATGAGATGACAGCCTGACACTGTGCTGTGAGTCCAGGTATTACACCGATTGAAACCTTATCATCTCAAGATTCTCCTAGCCAGGATCTCCTGCTAGTTGAGGGACCATGCAGTGCACTGTGGGTAGCAAGACCTCCACAGAGGAAAAATAATGAGGAAGGTGGAGGTAAGCCTGAAACTTAGGGAATATGTGTTCACTTCAGGACACAAACTAGCCTACTACTGTAGGATGGCTGCTTAACCTGAGTCCACTGAATTCTTTTTTTTTTTT
>CAJQZJ010004760.1:10232885-10276133 GCA_907164525.1 Lophiomys imhausi
TTTATCCCTCTCAGGTCTCTGAGGTGGTTGAAGAATAGATACCTAGACTGAATTCTTTTAAAACTAGGATATAGAATAAAATAGGTACCTTCCTTTCTCAGGAGACCACTTCCTGTGATGTGAGTCCCGGTATTACACGGATTGAAATCTTATAATGAGAGAGAAATGGTATAAAATAAGATTGCCCTCGTTTTGTGTCAAGTCACTTGTTTGCGATAGATGACACTCTGACATCATATTCTGTCTTCAACTCTCAACTTCAGGAAGTGTTTACCACACAAGCGTTCTAGATTCACTGAAAATGTAGGTGAGGGTCCTGAGGGTTCACCTTTCAGGATACAGATAGTATGCTATTGGTCTGCTTTAGTTCTGCCCTGACCACAGTACACTGAAACTGTGATGATATTCCAACCTAATGACACATCAACTTTTAAAAAATAATAAAGCAAGTTTCCTTGCAAATGTGTTGACTTTCAAATAAATATGATTCATTTACAACATGTCCATAATATGTTTGTCTGTTTGTTTTGGTTTTTGATTTTTTGAAGACAGGGTTTCTCTGTGTGGCACTGACTGTCCTGGAACTCACTCTATAGACCAGGATGACTTCGAAATCACAGAGATCCGCCTGTCTCTGCCTCCTGAGTGCTGAGGTAAAAGGCATGTGGCACCATTCCTGGCATGTCCAAAACGTTGAACTGTGACCTCCCCGACCTCCTCTCCACAGCAGAATCCAGTCTCTGCGAGAAGCCCCCAGGCACAGCTGCTGGAGGGAGGGGCTCCTACCCCACAGGGCAGCTCTGGGTCTGTGTGCTTACTCCCAGTGTGGTGATGACTTGGGATCCAGAACATTGCTGGAGTCATTGGGACACAGCAAACTGCAGACACGGACTGTGGGTGAAACAGCCTGTTTGTTCTACATCCCTAATTACACAATTGCAAGATAGTCCAGAACAGCTCTTTGTGGACTATGGAGTAAATAATATGAATCTCTAAAAGTCCATAATTATGCAATTATGTGATAGTCTGTAATTAAGGACTGTTAGGCAATATATAATGGAAGCATTTTTTTTTAAAAATCTATCATAAAGTACTTTTAAAGAGAATACCACATTGGGATGCTTCTGATTTTAAATCTTAGAAGCTTTTCTGCCCATAAATACAGAACCCTGGAAGGAGGTTCCCTGATTTGCACTGTCTCTGTTGATCAATAGTTCCTGGGCTTCCGACACACCAGAATCATAGATGTATACTACGGAATATGGTAAGAAAACCTGGTCACCAAGATCTTACAGTCAGTTTTAGGAATCAGAGAGAGGGGGTGGGGAAAGATGTGCCTGCCTTCCCTAGAAGCTCCTGAGTTTTCTGCACTATCCTTGTGACTGTCAAAGTGAGCAGTGTCCCCACTGGGAATAGATGGAGAGAACAGTTATTGGATTACTCTGTCAGAATCATGAAGTGGAGTCCAGAGGGAACAGTTCCAAGCTATGAGGATGTCCTCAACACTTCCGCAAATTTCTTGTCAGTCCCATGAAGTAGGAAATCCTGACAAGGCACATTCTGTGGGAGGAGGTACTGAGGTCAAGAAAGGAGGGGCAGAGGTGTATCTGGTTTCCGGGGCTTCCCTGTTCACTCTCCCCAGCCTTTCCTTCTCCTACAGAGATCCTCTGAGCAGAGTCATCTTCCTGCTCTGTCAGGATCACCAAGTGCAGGGCCAGGGGGAATCATGGCGGAGGCAAGGACAGCACCTGAGTTTGCTGTCCACACACTGAGGGAGATACCGAGGACATACTCACTGGGGTTTGAACAGAGGGGTCAGAACCAGTTACTGCTTCACTGAAGAATTGCAAAGGTGAGGCTGGAGATGTAATTCAGTTGGTAGAGTCCTTTACTTTGTGTGTTTGAGGCCCTGAGTTCAATTCCAAGAATTGATGGTGAGTATCTGCAATCCTAGCACTCAAAAGATACAAGCAGAAGAGTTCAGGAGTTCAAAGTCACCCTCTGATGCATAGAGAGTTCAAGGCCAGCCCATCCTATATAAAACCTATTTCAAATAAATCAACCAAATTAATAAAACATAATAAACAAAAATAATGAATCCTAACGAACTCAGCAAAGACTTCATCTAGCTTTCCCATTGTGTGTATTTTAAATTCTTGTCTGAAAATCTTACACTTGGGGCTCCTGCTGTCAGCCCTGAAGTGGCAGGATGGTGACCCACTTCCTTAATTACAGAGATGGGCCTCTCTTCACAAACCAATACCTCAGTTCTAATTTTAGATGCTCTGACTGACTCTGTCCTACATGGCATCTCACCCAGGGTGGTGACAAAATTAGAATTCTGCTATGGCCCCAAATCCACCTCAGTTACAGGGGGCAACTATCAGATGAGGGCGCTTGTAGCCCTAGGCTCATCTCAGGAGGAGGCAGTGCACGTCACCTGGGTGAGCTGGAAACTGGCGAAGATCTGGCCAGCAGGAAGTGCAAGGCAGTGTTCCTGCAAGTGGATGTAGAACAGGATCAAGGTCTATGCAAGAAAGCAAAGAATGTGACAGAAAGGTTTAAAAGCAATGGCAGATGAGGGTCCGATCAAGGTGTGTGTGAGCACACCCTTCAGCCAGCAAGAGGACTAAGGTCTGGGCCTGGAACCTAGTTTACTATGTTTGAGAAACTGGAAAGTTGTATTTTAATCATTACACAGTTTACCCCAGTGCAGAAAAATTCTAAGCCTAGCAGTTGGACAAATGTGGGCTTCCTGAGGATTGAAGGCAAAGCATCAGAATCAAGGAAATTGCAGGCTGACAGAGAAACCTGTTCATCTGAAGAACTGTCTGTCAACTTCTCCTGTTTGAGAGGATGTGGGGAAGATAGGGCCTATGAAGACAAGCTTCCTGAATCAAATCCACATGACTCTTTGTGTGAGGATAGGAGATGTCTGCCAAATGCCTATGCAGGCTGTATATAGGATATTGTGAGTGTCCAGGGGTTCTAGATACCAGCCTAGAGGATTCTGGGTAACATGAGCACAGTAAGAGTCATTTCTTCAAGCAGGGAGACAGAGTTGAGTTTAGCATAAAGCCCTTTAGGAATGACTGCGTCTACAGTAGTCTCACATGTTTGACTTAAGGCATAGTAACCAAGTCAGATCAAGGAACAGTGAGAGGAGGAGAGGGAGAAAAGAAAGAAGAGTAAGGATGAAGAAGAGGATTGCAGAGTGAGGAGGAAAAGTAGGAGAAATAAGGAAAAGGCTGAACAGAAAAGGAAAGAATGAAGGAGAAAAGGATACAGGGGGTAGTAGAAAAGGAGAAGATATAAAAGAAGAGGAAGGGAACGTCATAGCTATACTCTGAGAGTCACATCCTTCTGCCTTGTGTCTAAGCACAAAGGGACACATTTCTTCACAGTTTTATAGTCTAGAAGCCCTAAGCGAGGCCGTGTCTGGATTAGTCTTCTAGGCTTGCTGACTGGGATGGTCCTCTAGACATTGTGGGAGAACCCTTACTGGCTTCACTGGCCGCCTTCAGCAACTTTACTTGAAGAGTCAGAGCACCGGCCCCTGACTGCCCTTTTCTGTCTTGTTCTATTCCTGTATGCAAATGATGCCCACCACTGTCAATGGACAGGAACCCACCCTAACTCAGCACAACCCCATTAAGGTTCTTGGCATCTGTGAAGACACCTGTTCAAATTAGGTCACTATCTGTTTTCAGATGGGATCCCCATCTATCTCATTCTAGCTCCTCAAGAATTAAGGCTGCCTGGTCTATAGCAAGGGCCAGCATGGTTAGTAGCTTTGTAGGCTGAGGTCTGACTGGACACTGACTTAAGATTCTGTTCTGCTCTCGGATCATCTGAGTGGCCATTTGTAGTTCTGAAAAAGCAAGACTAATTGTAATATCTTAGTTCTGGAATCTACTTAGCTTTGGAGATTTGGGGGCAGGTGGTGAGAGATGGGTTCTAAGCATGATGCAGGCCTGATTGAGCCTTTGAAATGTCGTACAAGACCTTCCCTAGCATCTACACCACTTCCAGTGTCCTGAGACAGACCTGCCTGGCACCAGCCTCTGCGGGAATTTGCCCTGCACTGGCAGACAATGACACAGGCTCTGTGGAGCTGATCATGGCTTCCAACTCCCAGATGCATTCACCTACTTGACAGTTCAATCCAGGAAAAATAGAAGTTGTCACTGATCTGTGGGAAGGTGATCTAGACTTCATTAGAGAATCTTCTAGTCCACCTGAATCCACCTTGCACCTGGTGTTGTAGGGGTTGTAATGCTGCCTGCAGACATAAATCTGGGTGAAGCCAGTCTATGTCACTGGTCACAGTCCTTCACTTCCAGTGGTGATCGTATGCTGGGAGACATATTTTGTCCATTTCATTAACTCAACCAAAGACAGTTTTCCATTTATATAGTATGACAGGTGCTGGGAAAATAGTCATGCTCTTGATCAAATAAATATTATACATATTTAACAACTCATCTTGATATTAATTTCTGTCATTTTCCAAGACCCTTTCAGCTTGCAATTTACTTAGTTTCTTTAAAAGCCATTAAGTACACTAAATCATCTTCATATGGAAAAATTAGACTGGACTTTGGCAATTAGGAAAACTTTAAATCTATTTTCTTTTCTATTTATTCTTTAAAGTTGAAATCTAAAGAAAATATCTTATGAAGCTACTCTAGAAGAATGAAATAAGAACTGTTGTTCCGTGTGTATGGAGAACCCATCTCTGGACCTGTGAAACAACTATTCACCCATCTTCCACCCATCTTCCTTCCACTGAGTCTCTGAGTCCTGGCCTCCAATAAACCATTATCTTCTCTATAGTCTTAGAACGTGTGAGCCCTATATAAATAAATAACACAGTCTATAATCTAGAGACACAAGTTTTTCTCTAGTAGCATTCTTCTTGAGCTTCAGGAAAATTGTCCTATGTACCAAAGTTTCTTCTTTTTGGTTGCTGTGTGGATTGTCATGGCTTAGGGAGGTCAGGGGGTTACTACTGGTGCTCCACGATAGTATCTCTTCCTTCCTTCCTTCCTGTCTACCTCTATAGCTATACCTATATCTATATCCCCCCTCTATATACACACACATATATATGTATATATATACATATATATGTTTCTTTTTAAGAAAGGCTATCATGTAGTCCAAGTTGGTATTGAATTTGGTATATAGCCAGTGATGACCCTGAACTTTTGATCTATCTTCCACAGTCTCCCTAGTGGTAGGATTATAAGTGTTCCACACTGTGTTCCCTGATATCTGTGCCTTGCCAGCCATTTCCTCAGCATCATCTTTAGACTATGACTGAACTTTTATGGTCATTGAAAATGGAGATGAGGAGAAATACTAGCAACACATCTGCATGTGTAATGAGGCTGTATATTTAATTCTATTCCTTTAGCATATGGACACAGCTTAATAAATATTTCCTTGCTTTCAAGGAATTCTATAAGAGGTAAATTAATTTTTAAAATATAAAATTCAGGCTAAGAGATAACCCAGTCATGTAAGGCAAGGCTTACAACCAAAAACAAATATAAAATTCAAGTTGAATAGTGAAGTTCTCTTTGAAAATACATTATGTCACTTATTTAAGGTAGGGAGGGTAGGTGTTTTTTGTATTACTTATAAACAAAGGGCGGCAAGGTATTTCCCTCACATTTCTGGGGCTTATTGTGTTCCTTCTGACTTGGTGCCCTTTCCCCTCCAGCCTCCCAGTGCCCCGATCTTCTCAGGGTTAAACATGTAGATCGAAGTGTCTGGTAGCCTCACTGAACGTGAACTCTAACAAGACAACCAGTGCTTGGCTCTGATTTCTTGTTGCTGCAATTCATCTGTTTCATGCATTGGTTGCAGGTTCCTTGTGCTGTATGCAGTTTCTCTTTTCATCGAGGATGTAGGATGCCACCACCAGGCAGCCCATCTGCCCAAAGCTATTCACACATCCTTTAAGTTGATGTCATCTTTTCTGAAGTGGACTGGTGTTTGCTTGCTTGTTTGTTTGTATTCTGCATTATTTATTTAGATGTTCCAGGGCTCGAACTAAATTTTCACAATAGAGTGAACACTGACTAATTATTTCTTCCACAAACTATAACCACACATTTGCAGACATTACAAATATGTGATTGAACTGCCTTGAATACATATCTCCACTTTATCAGTTCCATAATAAAAAATGATCAAGTATTCAATTATTAAGTTATACAGCTCAAAAGACATATAAAACATTAGATGTCTGCTTAGTTCTCAAGAGAACTCCTTTTAAAAATATTTACTAATAATGACACACTGGCCACAGAAGCATGTAGGATAACCACAAATTTTCACTTCTCCCTTCTTTCCTCTAAATCTAATTCCCCAGTCTCATCTGCAGCTCCTAAGGGACAACCTTCTGCAGTCTCCATCCCTACCTGCCCCGATCTCTAGTGAACCACACAGATCTTCCCCTCTAAACTTCTCTCCCCCTACTCATTGTTTTATCTAAGCCCCAAACTCCAGTAGGCATCCCTGGGAAACAGAGAGTTAGGTCCTCCAAGCCCAATCCCAGAGTCTCAATCCCAGGTCTGTAGCAGAACACCTACTTTAATCTCCTCTTCTTCTCTGACCCCCATCTTCACCACTAAATGAGAATACTTCCATCAAATCTCTCCCTTTTAGCACTTAGGAAACACTGCAGAAGAGAAGCCAGAAAAAGCATAAGTGCCAGAGAGAGCAGAGGACACTAAGAAAACAGGGCCCTTAAAATCATCATCATTGAGACTGTGATATTAATAATTCCCTGGCACGCAGGAACTCACAGAGACTGAGATGGCATGCACAAGGCCTGACAGGTGAGTACCAGTTGGGGTCCTAGACCTGAAGGGAGAAGTGGACACATACCCAATCCCTAACCCAGGAATTATCTCCAATTAAAAACTACCTGCAAATAGAAATTAGGTTTCCTCTAGGGGAGTCTTCTCAGGGGAAAAACTACTCTTAAGGATAGGCTGCATGCACAGCAGTAGATGATCAACGGAAAATGAGCCCAAAGGCGTCTTTGGAGGCTCCTTGTCTCATAACATCCTGTCAGGGTTCTTCCATTTTTAAAATTGTGTTTTATTACCTTTATTTTTATTTTATTTACATGGGGTTTTCTCTCTTTTTACCCAACAGTTCTTTTGGATATATATTATGGCTTCCATTTGATTCTTTTTATGAGATTCTTGAGTGTCAGAACAGGTGGGTTTTGTTTCTTATGCCTTTTCTTGGGCTCTTTTCATTCTGTTGGTTTTGTTCAATTCCAATGTGTTAGTTTTTGTTTTATCATATTATTATATTTATTATATTATCATCCCATAGAAGCCTATTTGTTTTCAAATGAGAGACAAAAAAGGGAGTGGATTTGGATGGGAAGCCATAGTCAGGATGTACAATGTGAGAAAAAAAATCTATTTTCAATAAAAGTAAAAAATACTAAGACATATTCTACATTTTCTGCACAAGACAATAGCTGAGCAAACTTGACATATACTGACTGTAATAATGGAGAGCAGGCAAGCAAGATAAGAAACCCAACAGGGCTTGACATGCCTGAAGGAATAGACCATGGAAGGTATAGGATTCTTAGTCCTGAAACTGGTTCTGTGTAATGCTAAAAATTATAAGTGTTGTCCTGGGTATTTTGACACCTAATCTTTCTAAATTTTTTACATGTTGACAGCATTCTGGGACAGGAATACATTTAAAGACATAGCTCAATGCAGTATGATTTCAGGAAAAGTCAATTGGTACAAAAATAAAATCACATTTTAAATTTAAATCAGCAGAAAGTTTTTGCTAAGTGTCTAAGTGGATTGATTGTAAACCAAAACAGAGGCTACAATTCTGTCGAGTTTGGGGCCTGGCAAAATTGTTTTTCAGTATTCCTGTAGAAGCCTCATCAGACTCACTCACCTTGCTGTGTGACAGATTAACTCCAAGGCACTGGCATCAGGAACCCGTCTCTTTGAAGTGAGCCTGGCACTTCTGCATATGCAACAGTTGCTAGCTGTTGAAAGTCCTGGAGCTCTCCCGAAGCTGGTAACGCAGTGGACAGGTTCCCTATGATGCTTAACCTGCACAAGCCTTAGCCAGTCACCTGCAATCTGGCTGGACGATGGTGCGCTATCTTCATCTTCTCAGTCCAGGCAAGAATGTGGCACCTTCTTTCTCACTGATGACTCAGCAGCATAAGCTGCTTCACATACTCTTCCTACGGTGGTAACTTTCCTCTAGAAATTCATTTAAAGTCATATTGGTTGGAATGTGATAACTTCCACAGGAGTGGATGTTTCATTTGAGCCATGTAAATTTAGTTTTAAAAAAACTCAATAAGCCGGGCGGTGGTGGCGCACGCCTTTAATCCCAGCACTTGGGAGGCAGAGGCAGGCGGATCTTTGTGAGTTCGAGGCCAGCCTGGTCTACAAAGCGAGTCCAGGACAGCCAGAGATATTCAGAGAAACCCTGTCTCGAAAAACAAAAAAAAAAAACTCAATAGGGGTACAAAAGAATTTTGTAAATGAATACAGAGATGACTTAATAAATAAATAAATAAACAAACAAACAAACAAACAAATAAATAAATAAATAAATAAATGGAAATCTACTTTAACACTCCCCTTGAAATTCCCAATGCTTTGGACTAGCAACACACTGCCCTTAGAACCACTCAGTGCACAGTATTTGGGGCCCCTACCATTGTCACATCTACAGTGTTCATCTTGTACCAACACCACCTCTGGACTGAATACATGATTAGATCAATCATTGGTAAAGTAGACACACTCGTCAGTTCTGTCTGTGGTGTCTTTGGCCACACTTTTGTGGAGTTTCTGTAGGTCAATGGAGATTACTATTGGGCACATCACAACTTCTGTGCTGAGGAGTGGATTGTATAAATCCATTACTGCCCCACCAAATAGCCCCCAGAAAAGTGGAAAACATGGAAGCCCACAGGTGGAATGAACTCTGTGGAGCATTTTACCAGAGCTCAGGCCCAGATGTCTTATACCTCAGTGCCCTTCTCTGGTGGTTTGACTGGGAATGCTGCCATAGGATAATACATTTGAATGCTTTCTGCAGAGCTGATGAAACTGTTCGGGAAGGATTTGGAGGAGTGGCTTTATTGGAGGAGGTATGTCATTAGGGTTGGGCTTTGAGATTTAATAATCCCAAGTCATTCTGAGTTAACTTACTTTTTCTCTCTGTCTCTTCTCTTTTTTGTCTGCTTCATAGTTGTTGTCCCAAAATGTAAGCTCCAACTACTGCCCCAGCACCATGCCTCCCTGCTCCTGCCATGCTCTGTGCCGTGATAGACTCTTCCTCTGAAACTGTAAGCAAGCACCTGATTGAATGTTTTCTTTTATAAATTTGCTTGGTCATGGTTTCTCTTTCCAGTAATATAAAATAGCCAAGATACCTTCACTGTATTGTCTTGGAACTACTGTATTGAAGGGTTGGTACTTCTTGTTAGCAGTGTCAGGTCATCTCCTGCTTTTCCCTGGTGTCACACTCCAAGCTAAAGGGTTTAAGGCAGCAAATGTCTCTCCCAAAATGTCCCATGGAGACTCATTTACAGAGAACAGTGTTGATCACCTATGACTACTTTTGTTTTTGTTCTGGTCTCTCATTGTCTAAAAGGTTTCAGGCAACACACATAAATTAAAAAATATAAAAGTATAAAAGGGTATAAAATTAACTGCAAGAGAAATAAGAGAACAAGAGAGGTGAAATGGACAGAGAGGAAGGTGGGTTCTCACAAAACACCCAGCAACAGAGCAAGGCTCAGGGCTGAGTCATGAGTTTGATTTTGAATATCCTAGTACCAGATATAAGGAGAATAATCCAAATCCAGATCCAAAGACACTTCTGCTCCTACAGGGAAAAGCAAGTAGCCATGACATCAGGACGAGGAGATGCCAGGATGGTCTGTCTCAATTATCCCAAGAAGGGCTTGTGACACAAGACACATGTCTTTGCCCATACTTAAGCGACTAGCACAAGGACTCTTTGGTTTCTCTGTTTTTAATTGTATTTAGTATTGCTGTGAGTATGCACATGAATGTACATGTAGATGTTCAATCAGTGGCGCATATGTGCAGGTCAGAGACACCTTGTGGAGTTGGCTACACCACCTTCATGTGGATTCCAGAGATTGAATTCAGGTTGCCAGGCTTGTGTGGCAAAAACCTTGACCCACTTAGCCATCTTTCAAGGACAAATAGGGCTTTTTAATACATGTTTTGATACAGAAAACCTTGCTGCAATAATAGTAAATTAAGAGGTGTTAACTAATAAAGAATATTTTATAAAATGACAAATTAATGTGGCCAAAGTTCGCAGCTCTGAGGAAACATATATATATATATATAAACTTACAAACAGGATTTAAAATATTTTAAATAAACTTCCTATTGTTACAGGGTGATAAAATTTCTTCAAAAACCAGTCTTGTAATTTCTCAAGTAAATGATAAATGAGAGGCCAGCATTTCTTTGCAGGAAAGTTGAAATCCTTTTATTTCAGGAAAATGTTAAGGCATTCAGAATGTTTCCTTGAGTTTGCTGTGCAGATATTAGAGATTTTGAACAGTCTGTAAACAGGCGGGATCTCAGCGTCAGAAGAAACTTGGCTGCTTGCAGGCAGAGAAAGAAGCCAGTGTGGAGAGGTTTATGTTTTTTGTTGCTGTCTAGCCTGGGGTGGACACTGTGCATCAGATTCTCACCCCATTTGTGTCATTTGCATCGAGAACACTACATGGGATTGAATTCTAAATCAGGTTTGAGTCCTTAATTGTTGCTCAAAATGACTTCAGAAGTGTCGCACCATGATGTGGCTCTTCAATAAAAAGAAAAAAAAAAAAAAAAAAACAGTGCAGATGAAACCTACTGTTACCATGGTGTGCATGGCGAGAGAATTCTCTCAGGCCACTTATGTTTGCCATTGTGTCTAGAAATGTATTATTGAACGCAGAATAGTCAAAAATAGGATACTTCCTGTTATGAAAGCCATAAGTGTGTCTATGTCTCTAGTCCTAAGAAATCTACTTGACTCGCAGGAGATACCCAGGGGTATGTAAGAGAGACTCTTCTTTTGTCTTTTCCTTTCTTTTTTTTTTAATTGCCTATAGTTATTTAGTCTCACACATGCATTACTTGAGCTTCAAGTTATTTTATTCTGCTCCCTTCCCTCTCCTTGGATTTTTTTTTTAATTCAAAAATTGAAGGAAGAGCCCTTCTCTCCTTCCTGCCGAGGTGGTCCTAAGCTCTGATGCCCTTAGGTACTTGCCCTTGGTGGGTGACTCCGAGAGACAACAAAACCTTGGGGTTCTCTCATATGTTTGCCGGGCGGTGGTGGCGCACGCCTTTAATCCCAGCACTTGGGAGGCAGAGGTAAGCGGATCTTTGCGAGTTCGAGGCCAGCCTGGTCTACAAAGCGAGTCCAGGACAGCCAGAGCTGTTAAACAGAGAAACCCTGTCTCGAAAAAAAACCAAAAAAAAAAAAATTGAAGGAGTGTCTTCAGTTAAAATTTAGGCCAGCGTCTCAGTCTCATCCAGACAGAGAGGACTAATGGCTGCTATTGGCCCAGTGTTCCCTGCCCATGTGGGTGGGACCTGTTCTTCAGAGTATGAGGAGTAAGGTCCATGTCCTGGAGTGGGGACGTCTTCTCCCAATCTAGATCGTCACTTGCCACAGCTCTGAGAAGATCAATACAGCACAGGATGGGTACCACACAAACTTCCTCCTCCTCTTGGCACCAAGTGCTGATCTAAACTCTTGCAGTCCTTCCACAAAGCCTCTCAGATACAACAACCTGTTTTGTACTCACAGCTAGCTCTTAATAATATACAGAAGTCCTGTACTTCTTCCCTCCAAGTACAACCCTTGCCGTGTGCACAGAAACCATTTGGCCCTTACAGTGGGCCCTTACTCCATGGACACTACAGGTGGGCACTAGAGACTGAGCAGAGGGTTCTATGGGCCAAAGAGGTTTTTCACTAATGTAAAGACATGTGCTTGATTCCTAGCACTCATGTAAATGTTAGGTACATGTAGAACACACATGTAATCTCAGTACATAACAAATGAAGACAGGAGATTTCCCAGAGCAAGCTAACTAGCTAGTGAGCTCTGAGCTCAAGTGGGATACCTTACCTCAAAATATCTGCAAATATAAAGATCACATAGAAATTGATTGTATCAACTTCATCATCCTCACAGCATGACGAAGTCCCTCCTGCCCACATATCCACTTACATCAGGAAAGTGTGTGGCTTTGTAGACTTTGAATATGAATAGACAGGTGAGTGATAAGACTGTATTCTATTATCATCTCTATGAAATTTGAGATTTGGGTAATTAGAATCACACTAATGTTTTCTTGTATTAAACTAATAATTTGAGAAGCCAAGCAAAAGAAAAACTGCTATAGACTGCAATGAAAATATAGTTCTGTTCTTTTCAAACCAGATTAAGACAGCTTGGAACAAAAAAAAAAAAAAAAAGATCATTCACCCGGGAATACAGCATCAGATCTCAGTTCCATAACTTGAAAGCTTGGTTTAAACAGATGAATGATTTGAAAGCTTTTGAGGTGTTAAGTTTATTGTCAAAATTACCAGGTTCCTGCCGACATTCCCAGGGAAGTTGGGTTAACATGATGCTGACTCGCCTTTTGTGATCCTTAGCTACAAATTGCTCCTCGCCAGGAAAAGCCTAAATCAAATATACACATCTTTCTGATTTGGAAATGCACTTTCATGAGTCACTTGTGATAAATTACAAAGCAAGAGCTCTCAAAACGTGAGCTGGGGCTTGGCAGGCTGTGCTTAGCAATGTATCGTTTGCTTTTAAACATCATGAATACCAACAAGATCCTTCCTGTAGCCTCAGTGAGTCTGCAAGCTCCCTGCCTGACATGAAAATGTTCCTGTTTCTATCTTCTGTGTGTGAGGAGCTAGCTATCTTAAAATCTGAAACATAAGTCAGGAGGTCAGAAAAAAATCTTTTCATTTTTTGTATTCACATACTAATTACAATGTCTGGAACATGTATGAGACTTTACACTTAATTTCATATTTCTTTTTACTATACACTTCATTTTAAGTGACACATAACAACATAATAATTCACCATATTGGGTACCATGTGATGGTTTGATCACACACACACACACACACACACACACACACACACATGAGCCTGATGCCTGGCAGTGGCACTGGAACCCCTGGAACTGGAATTATAGTTGGTTATGAGCTGCCATCTGGGTACTAGGAATTGAACACTAGTCCTCCAGAATAGCAGCCCGTTCTGCTAAACCACTGAGCCATCTCTCCAGCCACTAAGCTTCCATGGAAGACCAGTTCTGAGCTGTCCAATCCTTAACTCTCATGGATGTCCATCCTCTAGAAGTCAACATGTTCCCGAAGGTATCCATGATTGTCTCTTTTTTAACAGCCTGAGTGAAATCTATTACTCTTCTTCAAGGTTCTAAGCAACCCAGAAACCAGATGATGCTATTTGATTCCATAATAAGACCTGAATGTCCTGTGCTGTTGGCCATGTCCTAGCCACACTCAAATTCAGAGTAGGTCACTACAGTATGCAAAGAGAAGAGTTGTAAAGCCTTTATACAAAACCTGCCACAGTCCTCCCTGCTCCTGATGAATGAATGCCTTTTAATGCAGCCTGCCCTAATCTGGGCTATGCCACCAAACCATCACCTTGTTTTGAGAAACATCCCAGGAACAATACAAGCCCAAGTAACTAGCCAGTATTTCTGTTGTTGAAAAGCAGGTAGCAGTTATCAGGTCATTATCAACTGTGGTCCCAAGCAGGCTGCTCAATGAAAGACTATGGACATTTGTTCTGGCCTCCTTGGTGCACAGCGTGGGTGCCCCTTAAGTGCAGGTTTATGCCACCCAGCACATTTTCCTTTCCAAGCAACTTGAATAGGAGCAGAGAGGAGAAAGCCAGACTATCTCAACACCACAGAAAATGCTTCCTTGTCTTTGGGATCTGAGTGAGGGAATCTTTAACTAGTTTCAACTGGAGGCTCATCCTCAGCTGCATCCATGTCCCTTTCTCAGTGGGAAATTCTAGAATTGCTTGTGTTTCCTCACCTTCAGTAAGACGGTAGTCTTATATGCTGATTTCAAATGAGCTCGGGGATGGCTGCAGTTGATTGTGGGTATTGTGGGTCGCAGTTCCGTAGCTGGGAAGATGACATGTTCTGAATGATAAGAACCATAAGCCTGTTAACAAAAGCACTTCCAGCCTTCTTCTACCTGTAATTGAGGGGGCAGAGAGATATAGCCCCTCTTCATTTATAAACATTTTATTTCTTTTTTTGGGGGGGTGGGGGATGTTGAGAAAGGGCCTAGGGTAGCTGAAGTTGGCTTTGAACTTACTGTGGAAAGGACTTCTTTAAACCTTTGATCTCCCTATCACCATCCTCCAAGTACTGGGATTATAGCCTCCACTCCTAATTCGATGTGGTACTGGGGATCAAACTCATCATGTCAGGCACGCTATGCAAACACTCTTCCTACTGATCTAGACCTTCAGCCTTTTATTATTTAAGCATCTTACAAAGTATCATTTTTCCCTATGACATTTTTATATACTCTTAGTTTTAGTTGACTTCCTTTTTATCAAAGGAGAAACATTACGGCCTCTCAGTAGATAATTGCAACAAAACTATAATTATCAGTATTTTTCCCAACACTAAAGAATAGCATATCTTTTGCTGTGGTCATTCAAATAATACTGTTTTTTTCTATCGATATCTCCAAACTGGACCATCACTTCTCTAGTTGGTGTGTTTGAGTTATAGGGTAAAATCTCTTCTGCAGTGATCCGAGCTTTTATGGTATATACAGAGAGTTGAAGTATGCCCACTGTTCTGTTTGTCCTCCTTAAAGGAGTGAAGGAACAGATTTTTGATGCTCTTTCCAGCAATCTACAAGGTGTGTTGAATTCCTTGCATTTTTCAGATGATGAATTAGAACTCCATGAGATTCAGACTCCCTCGAGAGCTGACCAATCCTCCATGCAGTGTGTAGATCCTCCTACACAGCCCCTTCATACTTCCATGGGTAGTGACAGCACCCTACATGGACATTGGCACCAGTCAGCTTTTAAATGTCTGGAAGGTGATGCACATGTATGCTTGTATCCCATAAGTAAACAAAAGAATTTGCATAACAAAATTAGTACCCCCCCAATTAAGATGACTGAATTCATCATGATAGCATACTGTTCAAAATGGGCAAATCTGCAATGCTCATCACCCCAGGGTGCGTTTGTGGTAAAGTTGACCTTTGACCACACAATTTTGAAATGGTATTTTAGCGTAGGTTTCAAACTGTCCTTGTTTTCTTGTGGGTTTGTAAAAGGTAGCCCCTTTCCCTCCCGCATCCCCCACTGGAGAAAAGCAGTTGCCTCCAAGAGACTAGAGAAGAAAAGAGGCAATTTTCTTTGAGGTAAGCAGTCCAGCCTTTTATTTAATAAATTTATATGAGATTTTCCTTGCAAAGAACTAAAAAGAGGAGAAGCAGCAGTAATCAAGATGTCTTAATTCCTTGACATAAACATACACACAGATTAATGAAGCTTGCAGAGATTCTTTATAAAGGAGAGATTGCTTATCGATCCATATCAAAATTTTCATGCTAATCCCAGTGAAGAGATAGAGTATCTGGTATCAGAGTTAATAATCTGAGTGCAGAGCTGTCCCAGACAATTCCGCCCAGCGTGAACTCTAATCAGCCCACGTCGGCTCATTTCAGCGTGCTTGGCATCTCCGGCCCCATGTCTCCGCACTGTGCCACCGCCTCGACAGTGATGGAAGATATGATGTAAACATGTTGACAAATTAAATTTTTACATTTCAGAGGCGATTTGCTGAGGACGCTGGTGTCTAGAATATGGGTCTGATTATAGCATTCCATAGGTGCCCCAGGATCAATTTCTTTGTTAGGTTTTGTCTTTTCTTTGACCTCGGGCTTTGAGCTGCTGCTAAGGGCAATTCTCTGTCTGAAACTTCAGAGAATGAAGGAGACAGGGGAGGAAAGAAAATGTTTATATGTTGAAGAATACAGAACCATACTTTTTGCTTACCTGTAACTTTAGCAAGCATAAATCTCTGTGATTTAATTGACCAAATTTCAGGATCTCCGATAGATAGCACTCATGCACCATCATCTAAAGTGAGTGTTTACAGAAGCTAAATAGAACAACAAAACAAACAAACAAACAAGCAGCCTCTTCTAATTCATTTCCAAACATGTAGTGTCCTCCTAGAGAGCAAAGAGCTAGAACTTAGAATAAGTCCAGTTTTTACTCCAATACTTTGAAGAACTCCAAAGTTTAAGTTGAGGTTTTTTATTTTACTTTAGTGGACCATGAATAGGGGACTAATTCTGAATTTGTTCTGGGAGGTATGATGATTAAATTGTATCAGTACAAAATCGTCAGTGTTTCCAATTAGATATATGTGTCTCAGCACACTCTTGATTGTCTTTGGTAAACTTTTAATTGCCTCAGCATTATTTTTAAAATTCAAATAGTAAAAGAAATCATCTTCTTAGGTGAAGAATAAAAGCACCTGTGTGTGGAAAGCCAACAAAAGCCTGTGCTAACCATCCACACATCCAGCTCCAATGGAGGCATCACCAAAGATTTTCTGTCACTAAGAAAATGAACTATCTGGGCTGGAACTTAGAGCTTCAAGTTGCAAAGGTCAAGTTAAACATTGAAATTGGTTTCTTATTTCTCACTTTATGTTTTTGTTCTTTCAACCATTGGTGATGATCTGGACAAATTCTAGAAACAAACGTTTTTGTTTTTGTTTTGTTTTTCTAAGATAGTAATAGAATTAAAATGTTCATGTGTTTATTAAAGTTTGTTTGATTCCATTTTTAGAACCAAATTTCCTCTACAATATTTTAAAGAAACTTTAAACTTATTTTGTCTAAATAGAGAGGGAAAGGCAAGTCATTCCTAGATTTTGAATTAAGAAAGAAGAAATATCGAAACACATAGTAATTTACTAGTCTCTAGCAATTTGACCCAAGAAAGTGTTTCTTGAGGAGATTATAAACTCTGGTACAATATTTTGACCATATTTTGAATAAATGAGGATTGAAGCATTGTGTTGCAATATAGCAAGCATATGAGAAAGCAAAGGAGAGTTGCAGAAAGAGAGCAGTGACCACATCCCCTGGCTGCACCTCTCAGCATCTTAGGACCTCAGACAAAAATATTCTCCTTAGTTCAACCTGGTGGTTTTCATTGTTCAGGGTTGCTGTAACACAGGACTGCAGTGCTGGCTGCCTATGACACAGATCCAGGGGGAAGGCATGCAAAGCCCAGAGGTGAACGGGACCGTACCTGCTCTGTACCCACCAGGAAGGTCTTCCACACCACTCCTGGCCTCAGGCACTGCTTGCTATGTGTGGTTCTGTTGCATATGGACACAACACTGTGGCCTCTGCCTCATCGCCAGAGGCCCTCTTCTCCTGGGTTGTCTGTATCTGGAGACAAAGCTCCCAGTCTGATAAGGACACAGGTCCTTATCAGACTGGGAGCTTTGTAGTCTAGTCCGACTCAGAGTGGCCCTTCTTAATCTCAGAGAGATGTGCAAGTTCTCTTTCCATATAAGGTCATCTGCAGATTCTGGAATAATCCACAGATGCATATTTGAAGGGATACAGGTCAACCCACATCCATACTGCTAAGATATTTTTTCCTAGGTTTATCATTTTAAGGGATGACTTCAACACTTCTGATATATTACATGGAATAACATCATTTTAGGGTTCCTTCATTTTTATTTATGCACAAATTTGAATGCCAGCATGTGGGTTTGGGGTTTTGGTGTATGTGTGTGTGTGTGTGTGTGTGTGTGTGTGTGTGTGTGTGTGTGTGTATGTACATATTATTGAGCACACATGGAGGTCAGAGGACAACGTGCAGAGGTCAGTTCTCTTCTTCTTTCACCACGTGGATCTAACTCAGCTGTCAAGTTTGGTATCAAATGTCTTTAGCCACTGATTCATCTCCCTGGTCCATGATGTCAGTATGTCTTAAGGGTCGAAGCCACCTATGGAGAGCTAATGTCTTTTGAAGGAAAGTTTGACAGAATTCCTTGACAAAGCCATAAGAGCGATCAACAGCTCTACCTCTTAAAACTCCCAATAGGAGCCACTCATCCACCAACAGCTAAACGGCACCTCTGTTCCTCCTTCAGCTCCTGGGGAAAAGAGCTAGTGCACATCCCTGCTTCCTAACAAGTGTTAGCCACCACTGACCTCCCTGGCACTACCAATGCCTGTTGATTCATCTGCAAGTCCTTAATCCTACAGAAGACATGTGTGTACCTCTGCTCAGCACCCACCGTTCCATCATTGTTGTCACTGTTACTCCTTTGATGTGCATCAGCAGCAGGATAAATACACCGTTGAGTTTCATCTGCTTTCACTCTTTCTCAACTATCCATCAGAGACAAAACAAAGGGAGTGTGTGTCCCTGGAGGGTGTGGAGTGGGTCTTGACTTGTTGTCCTGCAGGTAGGGAGCTAGAAGCGACTGTGAGGGTCCATGAAGGACTGAAGATGACTGGGGAAGCACTTCTCCTGGCACATCTGTTCTATACTGCTTTTCAGCCAGCCTGCCCTCTCTGAAGCAAAGCAGATCCAAGCTGCTCCTCATTTCCTCTGCAACTCCCCATCTGACCTTTTCCCAGGCCTTCAGTATGCCCCCTTCTTCCCCCTTAAGGCCTTCTCATATTTTTGTCCCTGCTCCAGACTTCAGGGTGCTTCCGTCCCTCTACGTCTACCCTGTGAGCATCCACTCAGTCCAGCAGCAAAGCATGTGCCATAGAAACATCTCTTTCCTGCAGCTGACCATGTGAAGCCCAGGCATGTAGCTTTTGTCTGAATGCATCAACCATGGCCAGCATCTGCACTTCTTATTGCTATCCAGTGTGGCCTGCAAATCTTCTCTCCTAAGTGATGGCTGAGGATCCTGTGATTAACACCCCTTAAAGCAATGTGACATCTCTTGATTTAAGCTGATTTTCTTCTGAAGGGCTCTCCAGGCTCTTTAATATGCTAATAGGTATTGTGAAACATGCTGAAGTGTGTGACCAGGCTCCTCTGTTTTGCTACTGAACATCTATCAACAGTCTTTGGTCATCCGTGTTTGCAATGCAGTTTGGACGGATGTACTGACAGCCCTTGATGAGAGTCCTGAGATCATAACAACTACTAACACTGCCTTGTTCTGACACTTCTGGAGATGCCTACATATTGGGTATAAATATTCAAGTAGGTGTGCCACATAATGTCTGCATGATCACCTAATGTTGATGATTTGCAAATACATTACCTGAATCGATTGCTGAGGTAGGGTTGTAAATTTGTAAATGAGGAAAATATGCTTAATACTGTAGGTGAAAATTAAGTCTGTAAAATGTTGCCAGGATGAAGGAATGTTTGGCTGCAGAGACTCGTGAGACTCCTAGATGAATGTCAGGATGAGCATTGAAGAAACAGCCTAAACCAGACAGTAACACACCCAACTTGGGTGCATTACCTGCGCCCCAAAAACTAAGAGTCTAAAGCAGCAGATGTCCTACATTCATACCATACATTAGGGTTATGCAGGTGGGGGCATGTGAATGTCAGTGTGTGTGTGTGTGTGTGTGTGTGTGTGTGTGTGTACGTGTGTAGTGTGTGTGTGTCTGGTAGTGTGTCTGTTTGTATACGTGTGTGTGTGTAGTGTGTATTGTGTAGTGTGCATGTGGTGGTGTGTGTGTGTGTGTGTGTGTGTGTGTGTGTGTGTGTGTAAATGCACTTGCATGTAGTTTGGAAAAGGGCTACTGGCTTATCATTCCCCACTCCTCTTCAGTTTTCTGAGACAGTTCACCTGAACTACAGAGCAAGTCCAGACTGAACTTGATTCATTGCCATCCTCATGCATCAGGCTCCTGAGAGACAGTTGACAGACACAAGTCACTGTGTTCTGTTTACTACTGTTTTAGAGAGATCTTAGCAGACAAGTGCTCCATTTGAAGATATGGACCTGACAAGAGTATGTCGTTCCCTGGGGGTTCTAGACAGACAAGGAACATCCAGGAAGAGAGAAAAGAGGGGTCTACCAATCACCCTAACCTGCCTTTCACCTTACTTGTGTTTTCAGGTGTGGACCTCCATATGGATCATCCAGTATGTCCATTACATCCTGGAAAGATTTGAAGATTTTATGGAGTTCACTGAATAGAAAGGTGTGAGGAACACAGCTGAGATCTCAAGAAGGAGGAATTACTACACGCTGAGTAGTTACACTAACCACACTGGCCATCTGAAGGTTCACTGTCAGGAGCCTGCTGCAATGAATATAAGGTGGAGAATAGTTGAAGAAGGTTCCTGATGTTAGCCTGGGCCCTACATACACACCCTGCATACATGTGAGCCCACACAAGTGAAATTCCTACAAGAAGGCACAGGATGCGCACACACACATGCACACACACACACATACACTCACACACACTCACAAAAATACATTTTTAAAGAAAAAATTTAAACTGCAAAAGAGCTTAGCTAATTTCTGTCATCATTGTTTTGGACAGCCATGCAAACAAAAAAAATGAGCTGAAATTTGAATGAAAGATAACTTGGAAAGAAGCCAAACTTTACAATAAATAAGAAACATACTAAAAATAAAAACAAAAAAATAAGATTGTTTTCAGAAGGCTCAGGGAAGGTGGAATTTACACATTTTTAAAATGCCTTCATACCTTGGTTTGTATATGTGACTCCACATCAATATCTCTTTCTTTGTGAATGATTAATATAGAACAAATTTTTTTTTTTTTTTTGGTAAATGAAGCAAGTTTCATAAACATTTTCTCCTTTCTTCTTGCTCCCTCCCCCATTACATCTGGTTCTCTTCTCCTCCTACCATCAAGTTATTCATAACGATAACACACAGGATGCATAACAAACACCACATTCTCCAGCTCACCAGGGTGAGGGCGGGTGGGGCACAGCCATCCTCTCTGCAGGCTCCGGAAGGCTAGCACAGGGAATGCAGACCTGTTCATGCCAGCTCTGTGCATCCTGCCTGGCACTTCCACTGACACAGGTTTGCTTAGCCTTATTTATCGCCTTCAGCCCGACACTAGAAACTGACTGTACTGCAGGGCAATATGTGCATATCTCCTGACCCTGCCAACTACGTGACTATCCTGTAAGTGCTCCACCCTTCCTCTGTTGGTGCAGACAATCACACAAATGACAAAAGCTACTGAGGTCAGATCTATTACCTTGCGCTAGAATAATTACCACATTCTGTGTGGCCCCGGGATTGCTGTGTGGCCCAGGATGATCAGAGGCGACCCAGAGCAGATCCAGTAGGACCACCCATCAGGAAGGACCCCAAATCAACTTAAGTGGGTTCACTTGGTATCACAGGAACATCTGAACTAAAAACCATGTAAGTTCTAATGCTAATATTCTCACATTTTTAATGTGGGAACTTGGTATTTAAACATTCTAGGCTTAGTGCATGTCATCCGCACATGGGCCTGTCTCTGCTAGTCTCCATGGAAACAGGTATCTCTCCTCTCCTCTTCCCAAACCATCATTTTGAACCCCGAAGACATTTTCTGTTGAAATAAGACCCCTTCTGGCAGGAAGAGTTTTAGGTCTGTGGAAGCCCTACCTCCCTAAACACTCTCGCGGTTCATAGGGAAATGTCAAGTCCTGGTGACCCAAGGCCACACCTTACCTCTGGAGACATTACTTTCCTCACCACACTCTCAGTTCTAAGACCACACATGTTCTGTCTCCTGTGAGGAGAGGGCATCTGCCCCATAGCACTCAGAGCCTGGGTAACAGCAGAAAGTGTTTCATTTTGATTTCACTCCATAAAGCCCTTTCAAGGCCCAAATTTGTTGTCTTCTTTCTAATCCCTTTGCCACGTCAGAAAGTAGATGATACCCTCCTTTCCACCCTTCCATCCATCTTGCTTCCAAAATTACCCAGGCAGACAGACGTCTAAGCTAAAGACAGGAATTAGAAGAGCCTGTTAATGGTCTTTAAAAACCACCATCATTTATTTGTCCTAAAAAAAGGAAGTTCTGACAGACTACAAGAGGCTAGACCAGGAGGACAGCATACTCAGTGTGATAAACCCATCATTAACAGATGAAGAGCTTTAAGGAGTATCTAGAGAGGTCAGGTTCATAGGCAGTAATTAAAATGGTGGTTGCCAGGGGCCAGAGGAGGGAATAAATGAAGATTTGGACTGGAGAGATGGTTCAGTCCATAAACTGCTTACTTTGTGAGCACAGGACTCAAATTTGATTCCCAGAACCTAAGTTGATAATAATAAAAATAATGAGCCAAGCATAGTGGCTAGTATTTTTAATCTCAATGCTGAGGAGATCTCTGGTACTGGCTGACAACTTGGTCATCTCTAGACCTAAGAGACTGTCCAAAGTAGATGAATTCCATTCCTGACGATAACACCTAAATTTGTCCTCTGACTCTACATGCATGCACATGCATACACAGGCACACACACACAAGGAAGAAAGGGGTGGGGGCTTCACAAAATTTAAATCACAATGTTAAAAACCAATCCCATATAGAGGGAAATTTGTTTCTGATAGCCAGGAGCATAGAGGGGGCAAGGAACTGGCTGAGCTGGCTAGGACCTTTCAAACAGGATGGAGACCCAAGTAGGCAGGCCATACTTCAGGTCTCCACACCAGGACTTCACTCAGAAGGACAGAGGCTATTGTCACACATTTTTCAATTGCTAAGAAAACACCAAGAATTCCAAAACTCTGTTGTGATAGACAAATATGTTTCAACCACTCAGTCATGTTGTGGAAGTGTCATCTCAACATGACCCACTTGAAACACCAGTCCCCAAAGCCACTGAGTGCATGGGTCAGCAGCATAAGACTGGAGTGTCCTTACCCTCTTAACATTTGCATACCTATCAACTTCTGCCACTATAGAATTTAAACAGTTGCTACCACTCTAGAGTTGATATGACCTCCAGGATAGTGGCAGTTATGCAGGATACTGTGAACCGCTCAGACAGATGCCACCTGCTGTCTTCTGTGTTTCAGGAGCTGGCCTTTGAGGTAGTCTTCATGTTTGGACATTTTAAAAAATACATTTATTTATTAATTCAAGTTACATCTCAAACACAGCCTCCTCCCTCTACCTCTCCTGGTCCACCCTTTACCCCCTCTCCCATCTATCCTACTCCTCAGGTGTTTGGTGCCCCCCTATATATCAACCCCCCTCAGTTCATCAGTCATATGAGGGCCAAGAGCTTCCTCTTGCTCTATGGCCCGACATGGCAGTTCTACTACAGTAAAATGTCCCACTAAAAGGTAACAAAATCCATGTTCCTGTTCCTTTGGGTGTGTTGATTGTGCAGTAGTTACCCTATACTATATAGCTAAAATCCAGTTTTAAGTGAATACATGCATGTGCATCCTTCTGAGTCTGGGTTAGCTCACTCAGGATGAGCTTCTCTAGTTCCAACCGTTTGGTTGCAAATAGATCCAGCATCTTCTCTACTGATTCTCACCCGCTCTCCCATTCCCTTTCTCAGAGCCCTCTCCCTAAATGAGAACTTGAAGTTGTTTGTATTCAACAAAATTTGGATAAGAACCAACTCCTGCTTGGGTCATGATAAACTCTCATTTTTCATGAGGTTTTCCATCTCTGGACAGTAAACTTTAATGTAAATAAAGAGAGGAAATCACAGAGTTTGATTAGTCTGTTTTGTTTTTAATTACATTTGTAGGACATGGAAGAGACCCCCAAGGAGTACCAACAAGCTTCTCAAACTCACAGAGTTCTTTCATGGGACAAAACGATAAAGAAGCCTGTATGTTGGGCTCCCAAGACTTGCTTATAGAGGATAGCTGGGAAAGTAAGCAGGTCAGAGTGGTCACTCTAAAATCATGACTCCTACATTTTAAGCTTTTATCATTTGTAGATCTAGATCTGATCATTTAAAATAAAATATTTTCTGCGTGTGTGCATGTGTGCGTGTGTGCGTGCATGCATGCATGTGGGGTGTGTGTGGTGTGTGTGTGTGTGTGTGTGTGTGTGTGTGTGTGTGTGTGTGTGTGTGTGGTTTCTCAGGTGTAATTAATTTCATGAGAAGTGGATTAGGACATCAATTTATCCCTGTTTCCAAGGGGAGGCCTCTGCCCCCTTAGAAGGGGAGCAATACCCTTTGTTCTGCTGCTCTTCCCTGGAAGGGGTTAGTTCCTGATCCCAAGGCATTCCCCAGATGAGGAAAAACTCAGTGATGAAAGTGGGAGATGAATGTGAATGCTGAGGCCACTGGCAAGCATCCGTCTTTGTTGTGTAAATAAACAACCTTCTCCATCTCAACTGTTTGCCATTAAGAGGGAGGTCCTTAATTTAAAATCAGCCTTTTTTTTTTTTTAATCCCAGACTCTTGTTCTCTGTGCTCCTATCTGTATCTCTTTACTATATTTTGCAGCACAAGTGCTAAATCAAATAAATTAAAAAACAGTATAAACACTAATAGATGTTTAAACATTAAGACAAGAATACAAACACAATGCTTCTCTCATTCCCATCACTCAGGACCCTTGTCTCCACTCTCCATGGTGGTGTCAGCTAGAGACATGCATGTGTGTGTGTGTGTGGGTGGGGGGTAAATGGTGAGGTGAATTCACATTATACCACAGTTTTGTGGCTGCAACAATACGACCCAGCTGTGGAGCAAGGTGGTCATGTTGGAGCTACCCACAGTAACCAAACTCTTTGAACTCATTGGAAACAGATCTTCCACCAGTGAGCAGCTGATTATCAGGCATTCTCCTGACCTGTCATGCAGCAACCTCGGATGTAGGCCTGCTGCAGCTGGAAAATCTAAAGCAGCTTAGAATCAAAGATGTGTCTTTCCGATGAAGGCAGATTGGAAACAGCCCTCTTGCAGCTCTACGCCTCCCAGTCTAAGTTTTCAGAAAGCGTTCCTTGGCTTGGTCTTCTGCTAAGATCTCTTCACCTCTAAGACACTAGAAAAATGTCTCTGCAGAATTCTCCCCAAAAGTAATTTGGATAATCCATTTATTGGTGGTATTTTGATTGGCAAGACTGTCTCCTAGTGAATGAGGTCATTCATATTTGTGGATGTCCACCAATCTGAAGTTCTAATCTGTGAATCATGGGTTGTGAATGTGCTAACAGAGGAGATTGTGACAGGAGCATAACTCGGTGGTGTTAGGATGACCAGTGCCATTTGCAGAATTCCAGCAGACATGTGCCTTCCCTGGGGATCAGCATCATCCAAGAAGGAGGCTTCTTTCTGACCCTGTGACTTCTGTGGTATGAACTTCTTTACTAAAGGCCAGCTGCTCTTTTCTTCTGAGTCTCTTAAGGCCCGATCGACCCAGTCTGACTTCTGAATATTTTGTGGAGTATTCTTCCCTTTTGCCCATGAGTCCTGCTCTCTAAATTATAGCAACAGGTGCATCACAGAGTGTGGCGGGCTGGAGCCCACATCGTCACGACTAACATAGGAAAGGAGGCTGTGGAAAGACTGGAAGCCATTCCTCACTGAGGCTTCTCAATATGAAGAAATGGGTCTTCTCAGCTTAGACACCGGCTTCTCCTTTTCCTGGTTTTAGTGTTACCTGACTTTTCCCAAATTACAAGATTCACTTTGTGAATAATTACTCCACGGAATCTTGAGGACATGTCCTCCTTCCAGTCCAGCTCTCAAGGAGCCTCCCTGAGTAAACACTGTGGAGTCCTTGGGTCTCCAGAAATGAACACAGAAAGAATGCCGGGGTGCCTGGAGACAAAAACCAAGATGCGTTTCTTTGTGTCTCTTAATCTGTATGCCCACTCTGCCAGCTATGGACTTCACACCTCCGGGCGTCCTACTCTCCAGCAGCCAGCTTCACCAGTGAAGCAAAGCTGAACAGCAGACAGGCCGGGTATGTACTTGATCTTGTGCCTTCCCATTGCTGCCTTTGGACCTAGGCTCACAGCACTAGATGATGGGACTCCAACGAGACATCTTGCCCATTGTTCTGCCTGTATCTCCTATCTCCCTGTGTTTTCATTGCGGGAGCTTCCACAGAGTCTCTAACTAGCCTCCAGTTCTAGTTGTGTAATAAACTGAGTAGGAAGCAATCCAGGTAAGGGCTCAGAACTCAAGTATGTATTACATATTATGTAGGGAAATTCAGATAGATTGATAAAGGTATGTGGGTAATCTAGATGTATTGATATAAGTATGTTATGTGATGAAAGTCACAGAATATTTTCTGTATCATTAAGCATAAAATTAAGTGAAACTACTATTGAAAATACTGTATATAGCAAGCTATGGCAAGTACATATGGATTTATAGTAGGAGAGCTATGTGAAAATGTATATTGCTATAGTTGTTTTCATAGCCTATATATGTCTGTGTATGGTATGACTAATAATTCAAAAGCCCAAGCTGTTATGACTTAGGGGGTTGCTGGATGTTCAATGATGCAAAATCTGATTCATTGGCCTACTCCATCCTTGTAGCCATGGTGACTGTAAGAAGGTGGAACTGTGGGTCCTGACTGATGAAGATCTTCCCACAGTGGGAATCAGAGGGGAGGTGGCGTTTGTCTCTGCTGCACTCCATTTATTGCTCATTGTCTTGTTGATAAAGTGACAGACAGTCATGGAAGGAGTGATGTCCTGAAGCATATGGAGGGAGTGGAGCCTCTGTCATCCTCCCTGTAGAAGTGAGGTGAGCTACACATGGTGGTGCCAAGTTGTCAATCAAATGTACCATTTGGGATTCCCAGGCAGGGGGACACTGAGAATCATCACCCTCAGTTTGAACCTCAAGTGAGTTTAATAACTGGGGTTCCATGAAAGTGTGGGTATCCATGGAGTAGGAATGAACAATTTTGAAGGGAACAGAGTCGAATGAACCCTGTAACCTCCTAGAACCTTTCCTTCTTCCTCTTCTTTTCTTTCTCCTCCTTTTAATTTTTTGGATCCTTACTAGAAAATCAATTCATCACCTCAAAGCATGTAGTCAGCACTGTAATGTTTGTTCCTCATTTATCTCCTTACACAGAAAGCACACTCCATAAAAACATGAGTTTTATGAATTTTGAGAGATGAGACCACTCCCCCTTTATCAACTCCTCCTTCTCTATCTTCTCCTGTTCTTCACTTTGCAGTTCAAAATAAAAATATAATCAAGAGGGAAAAGGATTGACAGTCATGTCCCTTTGAGAACAGATCTCTCTTCTCAAGTATAAACAAACATTCTGATGTTCGTTTAATTACTGATCACTAATGTGTGGAATAAACCAAAGGAAGTAAGTTAAATACTTCCCACAATATCCTAACTCTAACTTGACTCAGATGATTAATGAAATTTCTTATGTTGAAATTCCAGTAAGATTACACAGAGATTTTCTAAAAATCCCACATCACTATATATTTTGTAGCATGAAAAAATATGACCCTTAAGATCAATGGTAATTTGCAGTAAAACAGGGCTCCTCTGATAGAATCTTTTACTTTCTCTTTTTCTTGGCTCTGTGTAACAGGTGACTTTGTTCTGAAGGTTGTCCATTGAGCTGTGAACTATCTAGTCATTTCTAGGCTCCACCAGCTACCCACAGGTCTCTTGTCCAAGGTTTCCCAGCAGCTACACAACTCCAAGCCTCAAGGTCATTATGCTAAGTTGCTGTGTCTGGAAGGAACACAGCCTGACCTTCTAGGATCCATCTTGTGGATGATAGAGATAACTATAGATTATGACTGGTGTTACTGTCAACTTGCCACAAATTAGAATCACCTAAGTAAGCCTCACCTAAAGAACTGTCCTGAATGCCTTGATCCATGTGGGAAGTCCAACCAAGGGTATAGGTGGCACCTTCTGACAGCAACTCAGACTAGAAGCCATGTTAGAAGAAAGATCATCTGGCCTTTTGCTCCTTGGCCTTCTTGCCAACAATCTTGTTGCTGCTGTTACTGTTGTTGGTTTTGCTGATTCCTTTCCTCATATCAGAACCAGTGTTTCTAAGCTCTCATGTGGAGTAGCGACCAATGGCTCTTCAGGAACCTTCCAGGCTTCCAACTCTAGAATGAGATGGCTGAAGCTCCCAGTCTTGTGGATCAACAACTGGACAGCTGTGGGTTGTAACCACTCATATTTGCAGTTACAATGATGGGACAAACTTAGGCCATGGGACCAATCTCGATGCTCCTCTGAGGACCCAATAGGCACCTTCTCCAATTGTCTGAAAATGAGCATAGGCTGATGTACCCCCTCATGTAGAGGGGACATAGCATTTGGGCATGGAGCAGGTGGGGTCACAGAAAAGAGAAGGGAAGAGGCAGAAAAAAAGGGAACAGATGTGGACAAGCATGCAAATTGGGGACCGAACTCCAGGGCAGCTATAATGTCCCCCACTGTCTCTACTCCATCTGCAGAAGATGCTGGCTGCTCCATCCTGTATCTGGAATGGGCATGGAAGCTTCTTGTATATCTATTACTACCAAAAGAGTCATCTAAGCTACAGGTTTGAATAAAACTAAAATTGAAAACTCCATAAAACATAGTTATAAAAATCTTGATACATACCATTGCAGAGGTATGGAAACCATTGACAAGCAGGGACACTGGCTTGGGCACTTGCATGTTTCCCTGGGAGGTTCCCCAGTTTGAAAGTGTAAGCCCTGCATCTGTAGAGCTCTCAGTGAGATAAATTAGGGTAGATGATCACCTGCTGGGAAACATGAGGCTTTGGGATGAGTAGAGCTCTGTCTGACCTCCTCCATAAATTCTTTAAACTGCCCCTGTTCCCCTATCACTTGGCTGGAATATTACCTGCAATAATGCTCTGGTGAGGGAGAGGGCACTTTCTAAGCATCATGAATGCATTACAGAATATGCAAATATTCTGAGCAAGAAATGCCCTTTCCATTGAGGGTAGGAGGGAGACTTTATGCAAGTCACAGAGTATCTACATTTTAGTACCGGTTCTCTGATTCACTCCCTAAATATTAAAGTAGCTGCTACTCCATGTGGACCAGGATGAGTTTTCAGGGTTCCATGACCACAGTGGCCTCTAGATAGATGTGCACCCATTCAGGGGCTGGGGTCTTTGCAGCCACAGCACATGTAACAGGGTGGGTCCAGAGGGTTCTGAGGATCACGCAGTCATCTGCTGAGCACATGTCTCCTCCTCGGCAGCTGGCAGAGACCATGCACCCTTTGCTGAGCTTTTATGTTGGGGAAGGCAGAGAAACAGGCAGAATTCTGCACACTTTTGATGTTATTGGGCTTGTCATCTGCGTGGGTTCTTTAAAAGCATATAACATAATAGCTGGATAAATACTAGTATGTTGAAAGATAAACTAATAACCAAACATATCCGCTAATTTTTTAAAGTATTTGTAGTGAAAACATAATTGTAATTGAAAACACCCTCAACGAAGAGGGAAAAATGATTTTTATGCCCCAAGCAAAACACACACATGTACATAGAAATAATAAGCTCAACATTTCTTTCTCTCTGAACATCTGGTGTATAGTACAGTAAAAGCAAATTTGGATTAACCTAAAAATTAAGTGCGTGTCATATGAAAACCATTGATTAAACTGTATTAAAATCTACAGACCTTGCAGAGAAGTATCATATTCTCCATCATGCCCAGATTTTTATTAGACTATAAGGAACGTGAGCAACTATTTATCTGAATCCCATATCAAGAAATTGAAGCAAGCCTGTAATTTGCATTTACTGCTCCCCTGCTCTGCACACCTCTTAAGGAGTCATGCCATGGAAGAGTGTGATGTATGAGAAGGCTAGACACCCAATGACTGGTCCTTATGTTTGAAGAAAATCACTACCTAGATTTCAGCTCGAATTTGTTATCCTTTATACAGGACTGCAATTCTATATTCACTCTGGAAATACTCTGTGATATTATCAGAACCCTGAAAGCAAGACCAAACCACAAGCACAGCAGAGAATCTATTCCAGTCTTCAGTGTTCCATTTCCCAAAGGCTCCCTGCACCCAGAACCACAGCCAGCCCAGAGGCTCCCTGCAGCCAGAACTATACATAACCAGCCCAAAATTCCCTGAACACAGGACAATAGCTAGCCTAGAGGCTACCTGGTCCACAGCCAACAGGAATCCAAAAACAGTCCCTGTGCCTGCAGCCGCTCACTCTTCCCAGAGCCCATGGGAGAAATGCACACCTGCCTCTTGCACATAGGCATTCACAAAACTCTGAAGGGCCTTACAGCACCAAATAAGGACAGGAAATGCGCTGCAGGTGCCTCCTTCCAGCTCGCTGCTCATAGGTGCTGCTCATAGGTACTCAAGCTGACCCTAAGCCCATCGGAACCCTGTTCTGCAGAGTGAGCTGGAGAACACTGGAACGAGGCTGCACTCTGGCAAAGCTGAGGGAGAGGCCATTCAAACTCAAGTTCTATTCCGGTCTGAGAGAGTGTGACCTTGCCCTTCCCGCCAAAAATAAAACAGTGTAACACCTTTAGTGTTGTCTCCTCACCTGCTCCTACATGGAGTTAGTTTAAAACTTTGAGGTCTGTGTTTTTTTTTTTGGTTTTTCGAGACAGGGTTTCTCTGAATATCTCTGGCTGTCCTGGACTCGCTTTGGAGACCAGGCTGGCCTTGAACTCACAAAGATCCGCCTGCCTCTGCCTCCCAAGTGCTGGGATTAAAGGCGTGCGCCACCACCGCCCGGCTTGAGGTCTGTGTTTTGTTGCTAGTCGGTTGGTTGCCCTTTTCTGCCAAGTTGGAGGTGGGTAGAGGGGATGGACATAGCTTTTCTCAACAGTTCTACTACTGAACTGCATAGTCTGTCCTTCAGGTTTTCACTGTGTAGTGTGTAGTCCAGGCTGGCTTTGAACTTGCCACCCTCTTACCTCTGCCTCTCTAGTACTGGGATAAAAGTATGTAGTGTCATGCCAAGTCAGCCCCATTTCTTATAATAGCCATGGCTCATAGAGTTCTAACGGATGAAGAGTCCACATGTCCCCGTGCTGTCCTATGCACTATGAACTCCTAGGTACCAATCTCTAAGGCTCATCTACGTGGGCCTGAGGATGAAATGAGCTTCGAACCTTGGATGTTCTGTAGCAGAAGCTTCACCCTTACAGTGTTATTGTCTGACAAGGGCAGAGTGTTGAAAATAGATGAGATATAATTATTTTTTTACTAATTCTAGAAAATTTGCTGCATGTCCATAAATAATCAATTTGATCACTTTAGAAAAAGACAAGTGTTAAAATGACGGAAAATAGCATTCACCTAGACTTGTCTTCAGTCTTTAAATCTTTCTCCCCTACATTCCTCTTGCTGATGTGAGGAGATGATTTTAATTAAGGGCCCTTGACAAGGCACCATAGTCATTTAAAATTACTAGCTCAGGAAAATCTTTACAAAGATGGCTTTAAAGAGTTCAAAAGTCTCCCTAGTTCCCTGTATCAAAAGGGTGCACTATAAAATTGTAAATGAGTGCTTGCACTTGCAAGGTGATAAAGTGCTGTTGTTTTTCTGGTTTGACGTTTCATGGATTCCAAGTGGGTCTAGCTTCCTGGCATAACATAAATCACCAGGCAGACCTGGATATTGTAAAACTCAAATACAGGCACATTTTTTGAGGCTGTGAGTGTAACAGTCATCAGTAAGTATTCTAATAGTATGAGTTATTGCAGACATCATAATTAGGGTACAAAATAGTAATGTTTACAGTAGAAGAGCACCAAAAACTAATTGCCAGCATCATTATAATAGCTATGAATTAATATATCAATGGGAACCGTGATGACTATTTTAATGGGGAAACAAAGCATCTTTTGTGCTCAAACAATGAGTCTAAAAGCATAATCAGTGCTCTTTCTTTAGGAAGAGATTCTCTTTGCTGTGAGCTAACTGGAGCAGCCCCAGCTCTGCACCACCCTTCTCCTTCCTCCTGGGAGATCACCTTTGCTTTCCTCTGCCCCCTGCCAGTACCTTAAGCACCCTACAGCCTTAACTGTGTTGGTCACACATTTCTCCCAAGAGAAAGTAAGCACCCTGAAGGCAGGGGCTTTTTTATTAAGAGCTAAAGCCTAAATTTTCTCAAGTGTATAAATATCAGCAACCATGATCTCACTGGTTGAACTGGGTGATTTGAACTTCAGCACATGGCCAGGGTTGTAGGTCAGTGGGTAGAATGCTTTCTGAGCATGCACAAAGCCCTGTCCTCCGCATAAACTGGGTGTGGGAGGGTGTGCCTGTAATCCCAGCACTCTGGAGGGAAAGACAAAGAGAGAGTGAAGTACAAAGTCATCCCCAACTACTTAACTCATTCAAGGCCAGCCTGGGCTGCATGAGATGCTATCTCAAAGGAAAAAAAAATCAACTATATTATATAGCAAGTCTGTGGATGTTATCACCAGCCATAGAAAAGGACAATAGTGCAGCAGGGGATGACCACAGCAGGACCAGTTCCCAAACTGAGCTTGAACAAAGCAATTTCATGGAAAATACAAAGCTGGCTTGTGAAATGGAAGTGGGTGAGCTGCTGCCTAATTGATCACAGCTCCACCTCCTTAGGAAGGATATATTAAAATCAAATTCCGCAAGGTAATTCACAGATTTGGGCACCATCACATCACCTGGTTTGAGTACAGAATTTTCTTTAAGAATGAAGTGTTCATTCTCCAGGACTGTGAATGAGCCTTCTTAATAAACATGCCGTCTGACAGATTGGGAGCGTAAATAAATTAAATAAATAAATAAATGGAAACCTCTAGAAAATGCAGTTTATTTTCACTCCTCCAAGTGAATCAGTGAATCGCAATTTTTATTGCATTTAATTTTACATGATCATTTAAAATTTTTACTAACTTGCTTTCACAGGAATATTAGACAAGGTCTCATTCTGTTACCCAAGCTGGCCTTGAATCTGCAACAATCTTCCTGTCTGCCAGTGCTGGGATTATAAACATGAGTCATCACAAGTTTAATTTACTATTTCTTAAGAAAACACTCAAGTGTTTGTTAAATCAAGCATACTCCTGGAAACTGTCTTTGGGAAAAAAGAAGCCATGTCAATTTTAGCACATGTGGCCTTTTGGAGAGGCCTGGAGATGAGCTGGTGAGGATTTCTACAGAGGCTCCTCTGATTCAGGAAGACACCAAGGAAAGAACAACATACACATTCAGTGAGGCTGAAGGTCACTGCGTGTGGAGGACTCCTTCCCATTGAGGACTTCCTTCTAGGGCCAGTTGGCTAGGGAGATGACTCAGTAGTGAAGCGCTTTCTGAACAAGCATGAGAACCAAAAATTGATACTTAAAACTTACATGAAGCAAGTCAGGTATGGTGGCCTGTGTCTGTAACACACCTGGGGCTTGGTGGCCAGCCAACCTATCTCACTTGGCTTGTTTCCTGGTCAATGATCTTCCCTGTCTCAAAACACAAGGTAAATGGTGCCTGGAAAATAACAACAAAGATATCCTCTGACCTTCACTCCATATGAACACAGCCACAAACAAACATACACTCATAATATGTGCAGACACATGAACGCATACATAAAAGATATAGATGGTAAAAGTCCATACCCAGAGGGGTGCAAGAGAACGAGGGAGAGCATAAGGGTTCAGTGCTCCACCCCCATACACTTCATCTGCAGAGCCCCTGCTAGGCTCCACATGGTTGTTTGCTATGTTACTTCAAACAATTAGGTCATAGTGAAGACCAGTCTCGCCAAGTTCCTCCTTCAGATCAAAGCTGTTTACACCACAAAAGCATAAACAAGCAGAAGGCCAGAAGCCCCTCTGATGTGGTGCACCCCATTTCATTCTCTCTGGTATTGTTAACAGGTCTGCTCAGAAACCCAGCCTGAGAACGAAGCACATGATAAACCAGCATGGCTAATAGGGAAAAGAATTGAAAAGCAAGATGTGTTAGTGCAGCCTCCTGACCTCTTTGTGGCAGCTACCCCATCAGATTTTCTTTCTGTTCTCTATAAGCTTACTGCAGTGTTTCCTGCAGATTCTTCAGGCTCCTTCATGGATGTTCCACCATTAGATTCTTTGAAAATGCCCATGTTCTCTTTCTTGCTTAGCCATTCTGCCCCTTATTTTCATACTCCTCAGCCTACACAGAGATGTGTTTTTAAGGACATGAACTATATACTTTATTTCAAAGCTTGTGGCCCCTCCCCTATCTGTTTCCAGTCCCTTTATTGCTCTAAGAATCATAAAGTTTTAGAGCTCACAGGAAACCTGTGACATTCCACTCCAATATCTCATTTCACAAATAACTCCCAAGCCCTTGCCTGCCCACAGCTCCATAGCTACTGAGGGCTGGTGGGGAATCTGAGTCAAGGACATCCTCTTCTGGCTACTGCAGCCCTGCACTATGGGCAGACTGGCTCAGAGTGTCCCTCAGTACACAGGCAAGCTTATGAACATAAGAACATGAACAGTACACAGACAATCAGAGTGTCCCTCAGTACACAGGCACAGCTCACGACTAGCCACAGTGTGAGTACACGTGAACCAACCTTTCGTTTTCCTTATTAAAAGGTAGGAGGAAATAAAAGGTCTCCCGGACTCAGAAGTGCCATTAATGACACCAATAGAAGCAAATGCAAAGCTATTTGATGCCTACTGGAGGCTGCACGGCTCTGATGTGATTCCTCTGCTTGCCTTTGGGCAAACACACTGCTAATGTCCTTCTAATCTCTGTCAGACATCCTGCATAGTCCTATGGGGAGCAATATGCTGAATTTTAGCTTTGCAGTGAATTCCTCCGAATATGGTTTAGTGGCAAAGGAAATTCTTACTGTTTGAAAATGAGAGAGATGTATATTAAAAAAGCTCAGAAACAAAAGACTCTCTTCTTGTGGCCTTATGCTTGCCTATACTATGGAGTCTTTGTTGCAGAGCTCTTTTCTTAGTGTTCAACTAATTTCAAAAAGTAAATAAGAAACATGACATAGAAAATGTTGAGGGACAAAGATTGACTAATATCTCTGCAGTCCACAGAGGCCAAGGGACAATGAACCATACTCACCAGCTCCTGTCTATCCCAGGACTCTTCCAGCCTCACCTTGGTTTGTGCATTGGAAGGAGGCATTGGCTAGCCATCTAAGTGTGTTCACCTCTCCCAGAGTTACCAGAGGTCACCCACACTCACAAATGTCAAATGTGGTGATTAATCCATTGGTTGCCTTTCTTCCATGGCTTGGTGTACCACTATTTGGGTGGCTAGAACTTCAGCCAACAGTCTACTTGATGTAAATACTCCAATGAGTAGCTGATATGACACAGGTTGAGGATAACCTGGGTAACCGAGGGTAGTTGTGGCTTTTGGTGATACAGTGAAAGTATGAGCACATAGTCAAGCTTCAGGCTCTGTTGCTTTCAAGGTTATTGCTTTAAACATAAAACCCCAATAGAATAGTCCTGTCTGTTTCCCCTCGCTGGAGCTACACACACATCAATGATGGGAACCTTGTTAAATAATCTCATATTAACATATAGCATGATATAACAATGAAGATATCTATGCCTTTATTAGAAATGACCAATATTGCCTAGTAATTTGGTGCACACTTTTAATCCCAAGGCTTGGTGGGGGGCAGCTGCAGGCAAATATCTATGAGCTTGAGACTAGCCTGGTCCATAGTGAGTTCCAGGACAATCAGGACTACATAGAGAGACTCTGTTTCAAAAACAAAACAAACCAGGACAGAACCAAACAAAATGATCAATAGTGAATAACTGAAAAAACAGTAGACTTTGTGGTACTAAAAAAAAAAAAAAACTGTAGAGAGCATACTTCACGACACCTTTTACAATTTATGTTTCACAGCCAAGGTCAGATGAGAATACTAGACGACAGGAGACCAGGGTTCAGGAGATGGACCTGGATTCTCAGACGAGTCTCTGCGCATAAACTCTTCTGTCTGACTGGCCATGTCAGACCCCAGCTGCCCGTTCTATTCTCTCACATCCTGGTTGGAATAAAATGTGGATTGTGTTTGGCACCTCTACAATAAAGCACTTCACATCTCATCCCACATTCGTGGAAAGCTTCTCCTGTTCTCCAGTAATCCTTGTCCCAATCCATGGGCTGGGAAAAAGAACACAGCCACAGATGCCAGAACCAAGAAGTGACAGGGACCTCACTACTCAGTGGCAAAGCTGCATGTGTCAAAAATCAGATGTGTCCAAGAGACTGAGACGTGGTGTAAGACTCATCAGCTGTCCTGGTAACAGTGAGGAAAACAAGGTTGTTCCCTCCAGGGTTGTTTTTAGAAAAAGTGTGTGCTTTTATACAAGATGGGGTGATGGAGTGAATATTTGAATATGGTGACCCATTCTCTTGAGCCTTCTGCATGTCATCCCGACTTGACTTTGTCTATCAGATAGCCCTGCCGTTAATCCATCCAGAAGTGTCAGGTGCTGCAATGCCATCATAACACCGTCTATTCCAGATGTTCCAGGCCCACTTCTCAGCATCATTTGTTGGGTGGCTGGCTGATGTTGTCTCTTCCACGTTGTGATGATTTTCTACCACCTCAGGATGTTTATGGGCTCCATAAAGGGCAGGTTCTAAAAAGATTATAGGCACTGAAAAAGGAAATACAACCTTTTCTTCAGGAGAATGGAACAAAACAAACTAAACACTTTTGGAATTTCTTGCCTGCCATGAGAAGGTGATGGCCTCCCATTGCCACCTCAGTTGTTTTATGTCCTCAACAAAAGTCTTCAAAGGGTGGAATAAAAATCCCAGATATGAGATGTATGATCTGTTTTCTTCTCCAGGGACAGATGTGTTTCATCGGAGAAGCCCCGTGAAGAAGACACTTGTTCTCAAAGGTACAGCTTGAGTTCACAGATTCTGAATTGTCCTGGTATTCTAGAACATCACTCTCTGAAAGTAACATTGTCCCCCCTCCTTTTTGTTTTAGAAATTATTTTATCTAAGATTCTGAAAACTTTTATAGGTTCATATAAAAGGCTTGTATACTGTTTAGTGTGTCTTAATTATTCACACAGAAGAGTTGCAGAGATTTGAGGTGAGTGCCAGATTAACATTCCACTCCAGCAAGTCAGGGCAAAAATGACTCTCCAGGGATTTGAGCATACCCCCTTTGGTCACCCTGCTCTAGCATGTCTGAGCAGAGATAACAACCTTTGGGAAAGGTTTGGGACCCATTCTTGGAGGTCCTCACTAGAGAAAAAGATGAGGAGTTTTTAAAAGGTCTTGGGCTTGGTTGAAAACATTTTATAGTTCAGCTGCACCTGTTTCTTATATGACATCATCTCCTAATGTCAGGTGGATGATCACTGGAGACAGACTTTCATCTAACCTGGCTAAAGAGCTCTCCCAAATCATATTACTCTTTTGGCAGGAAGTTTCCCATGCCTTGCTTTGGGATAGTGGCTACAAGGTCCTCCCCAAGCCAGCTGATGGCAGAGTGATCATCAGGAGGCCTGGGAGGCAGGAAGCAGGCTCTCCATTCTTTCCTTTACACAGCACTCCCTTTCTTCCTGCATCCTGGGTTGATGTAATATGTTAGCACAACACTAACCCATGCTTTCAATTCTGGACAAGTCCAAAATCAGCTTGCAGAAAGTCACGGGGTCCACCAGACTGAATCCTCAAGGAAGTCTTCGAGGTCCTTTGGTGTCATGTACCTGTGTCATTCCCAGCTCTATTTCAGCCTTTACCCAGATTTCTCTGGTGTATGCCAGCATCCCCCTCCTCTGCTCAAGAACACCATTTTGTATTAGGGCTCACTCTAGTCCAGTACATGTATACGTTGCATCTAAAGAAGGTCCTATTTTTATATAAGATCACATTCTCTGTCTCAGGTAGACATAAACTTGTGTATGCTCTTTAGCCCATGACTTTGACTCAGTGCAACTCACGAGTGGTCATGACTATTTCCCTGAGCTGCTGAGAGCCCCAGCTTGGGATCCAAGTCCTCTGTGGTGAGCCTCAAGGTGGTAGGCCTATGCATGGATAGCCAGATATGAGTGTGTACTTTGTTCTGGATGCTGCCAGTCCTTATCAAGAATGTTTGAACATCTTGGAGGGTAAGATGTTGCAGTCAGGATAAACTCCCAAGATCCCTATCTTCCCCTTCGCTGTTTGGTCTCTCACACAGGGCCCTTCTGTTGGCCCTCAGGCTCCCATCTACTCTCCTACCTCTGTCTCTCTTATCCCTTCCCTTCAGACATTCCTTTCTTCTGCTGGACTCAGCCCCCTCTCCCTGCTGGCTCTGTAGTAATAGATTGGGGTGAATGACTATGACTGGGTTCACTAAGAGTCCCCCAAGCAAGTCTGATGCACAAGATGTCCCCCTGGGGCTGGGGAAACCCAAGTCAGCTCAGTCCGTGTGGATATTGTCTTGCATGTAGCAGCCATGAAGTCAGATGACAACAAATATGACAAGAATCCAAATCAGAGAGACTAACTCGAGAGAGAACTAGAAGTTAGAGGTCTCAGACGACTCTACTGATCAGAAGATTCTAGAAGGTTCCCAGTCTGGAAAGAACAGCGTAGGGCCCACAGACTCTCCCAGAAAAGGCAGTCCTTGGAAGGGAGGAAATGCTATTCAGTCCGCAGCTGCACCACCCAATAATGCAGTTGACCCCAAGAAGTGTGGTGTGTCTCGTTGCAGAGTTAGGTCTTCCTGTGCAGGATCTCTTCTCGTCACAGAGCCCAAACACAGATGTCACCAGCCTCCGGAAGGGTACAGGTAGCATGAACCAGCATAATGTAGGAAAGGCCCTCAAGTTGGGACCCAGCTTGTTATGCAGTATGAGGAAAGGTCGTATTTTGGTACTATCCAATATTCAGCATATATACTGAAAGTAAGTAATAACCAAAGAAGAGCAAAGCGTGTAAAAAGAGTCTGTGGTAAATCCCTAAAGAAATTGGCTGCACTATGCAGGTGAGTTACTTCCCTGGAATGAGCTGAGACACACAGGCCAGCCCTTGCCCTCACCTTACCCAGATCCAACTAGGACCCCTCTCCCAAGAAGGGCAGTTGTGCACCTGCCCTGTAAATACAAGACCCCAGGAACCACCTGTGGACGAGCCCTGCCAGCCAAATCTGCCTTCACAGAGCATAATCTCTGAGAATGCCCTAATTTCTCCCATTCCCTAAGCCTGTCATAAGGGCTGAGACGGGCTTATCCCTCTGAACAGATGAGATTAGTCCATCATGTCAGAGTCAAGAGGGGGATTATGATGCTTGTAATACACTGAGTCAAATTAAATGCTTTTTGTTTGTACATCAGAAGATCCCGTTGCTGAGCTCCTCTGTCTTCCGCCGGGTATAATAAATTGCCAATAAAACACAACAGTGCAGAGGAAACCCCTCCAGCGGAGAGCAAGAACAAAGTCAGGATGGCTTAATTTTTTTCTTGTCTGTTCAACCCAGTGAATGAAATTCTTACTTGCTCTGATACCTTGCAGTTTTTCAATACAAAGTAGGGACTGAACACCAGAGAGCTCTGTTCCAAATGGCTGGCTTTGACTTCTGTCTAGTGGGATCCTGAACTCAGTATCCACTCTCTTTATGTGCAGGTGTACATGTGCATGTACATACACACACACACACACACACACACACACACACGGAGAGGCGGGTTGAAAACACTTCTGGTCCTACAAGAATAGTGATTGGTCCTGCAATACTGTAACTCCTCCTCTGCTCTCAGCTGTCCCCACCCTTACATCCTGTTTCCTTCAAGGCTGCCTGAGTGATTGGGGTTAGACAACATACATGCCCTTCTTTGAAATTCCACTAAGAATTATCCCAGGAAATAATAAAGCCAAGTGAGACAGTCCAGCAAAGTCTTGACTGACACTCCGGACACCTATTGACATCAGTAAGGATAGGTAAAGTCTCGCTTAGAAGATTTTATAGCAAACTCTGCATCTGTGACCCTCCACATGCAATAGACAGGCTTCCACACAAACACCATCCATTTCCTATATCCTAGGAAGCCTGCTATCCCTGTTGTGCCTCTGGCCAGACTTGGACAAGCCCTACTATCAGAAAGCTGAAGTCATTCTCTTGCAGACATAAGGTCATGCACTGTCTCCGCGGTGCTACACTGATGTGCCAACTCCATGTCCTCTGCTCCACCAAAGGCAGCTGCTGCAGGGGAAGGTGGAAATGGTGGCTTGAGTCTCCTTTAGGCTTGAGACTTTAGAAATGAGTGGTGATGATTGGGACTCCTGGCTTCTAGATGCAATGTGAACGTCAGGAAACTGTCACTTCCAGCCCAGGAGAAACAGAAGTGAAAGACGCGAACATTTGAAGTTCTGTCTAAGGCAATGAACAGTTAAAGCTTGAGAAATAATAAACCCCTGTAGGAAAGAGAGAAAAGGATGTGTGAGCATCTGATACCACATGACATTTCATTCAGCTAAATCTTTCATAGGGGAACAGAAGGCCAAGGGCAGCTGTGAGAGCCATGGGGTGGGGGAGGGGAAGGGTGGGTGAGGGAGGGGTGGGGTGGGCATCATGCTGACCACAGAGTATCAACACCTGTGCACAAACTCTTCTCGCCACGTCTCTCCAGGTCTCACCAGGAAGCCTGAGGAGAAAAGTCTCTCAAGTTGCAGGTCTGGCAAAGGAACAAGATACATTTAAGGAAAGCATTAACCAGCCGAAACAAAACCCTCAAGGCCTATAGAAGGGGCAAACAGTGCCTTTATCTCTTGGAATTGTCAGAAGCTTCGAAGATGTCTACACCCATGATGCAAAGGTAGAAGCAGCAGGTACACCAATACTCTTCCATTATTACGACAAGGGTACAGTCCATCATAGCAGGGAAACAATGGCAGCAGGATCAAGAGGCGGCCTGTCCACAGTCACAAAGCAGAGAGAGATAAATGCTGACACTCAACTTGATTTCACCTTTTATTTAATCCAGGATGTTTCCCAGGGGATGTGACCACTCATATTCAGTACCTTTCTGAACAGACCACACACACACACACACACACACACACACACACACACACACACTTCCATGCAAGTCAACTCTGAAAATTAATCAGAACAAGTATGCATTTGGAGTATGTACAAAGATAAATTATGGGAAAGAAGAGTCCAAGAGCTATTCGAGGAACCAAATACATATGTGGGAAAGGCCATGTTCCACCTGTGATGTAGTGGTAAGCTGATTAGCCACAAGCTGTATTGGAATATTAGAGAAGATGAAAAATGTCACAAAACAACAAGCTAACAGAATGACAGATTTTATCCAACCACATGGACAATTAAATTAATGTAGTCTATGATTGATAGACAGATCTTATCATATAAGATTAAAAGAAAGAGTCAAATCTAAGTCACTTTACATAAAAGACAGGCATAGGAAGGACCTCAGAGTGTCTGGGCTTGTGACTGTCCCACTGCATACTGTATGTATGGTATACTGGTAGACTGGCTACCTCTCTTGGTGCTGTGACCAAATATCTTATAAGAAGCAACTTGGGAAAGAAAGGGTTCTGTGTGTGTGTGTGTGTGTGTGTGTGTGTGTGTGTGTGTGTGTGTGTCTTATGTCTGTTTGTGCACACATAGGTGTGTGTGTGTGATGTCTGTTTGTGCACACATGGGTGTGTGTGTGTGTGTGTGTGTGTGTGTATGTATGCCAATGTATACAAGTGGACAAGTGGAGACCAGAGATCAGCATCGAAGTTCTCTCTCTCTCTCTCTCTCTCTCTCTCTCTCTCTCTTTCTCTCTCTCTCTCCTTGTTTTGCAGTATGACACTCCACTGAACTCAGTGTTCACTAATTGACTAGACTGTGTTACTCGGGAGCCTCAACACTCTCCTGTCTCTGACTCTCAACACTGGAATTACAAGTGTGTGGCTCCAAGCTCATGAGTTTTGAGGATCCAAACTCAGGTCCTCACTTTAGCATAGCAAGTACATTACTCACTGAGCCATCTGTCCACACAAGAGAAAAAGATTCTTTTGAGTCACAATACAAAAGTGTAGTTCACCATGGTGAGAAGAAGAGTGGTGACAACAGCTCCCAGATGTGGCAGCAGGAGTGTGGGGCTGCTTTGCTGAAATCTCTGTAGATTTGGAAGTAGAGAAAGGAAACACAGCTTTTATCTGCCTTTCTCACTTTGCCCTTTGTATTTCTTCTAGGACCTCATCCATCCTATGGGCTGGTGCTGCACACATGCAGGGAGAGTATTAACCCCTCAGTCAAACCTGTCTGGAAACAAACTACAGACACACCCAAAGGGGTGCCTCCTTAATATGCTTTTTGTTTATTAATCCAATTAAGTTGACAATCAAAATGAGCTATCACAGCAAGACATAGCAACCCACCAGTTGTGCTGATAATTAATTACCACATCAGTATACTGCACCCAGGATACCATGTCTTATTTTTTTGTTTTTGTTTTTTTTTAAAACTTCATCTATTAACACTATTTGTATACCAAAACTATGCTTTTAAAAAGCAATCTGTCTTCAGGGTAGCAGGGTAAACATAAGCCTTATATATCACTGCCAAGTTGAATAAACACCATCTTGATGTGCTAAGGGTTCATAATGAGCAGAGAGACCATTGGCTAAGCAAGAAGTTGCAAGGCATTTGGAAGTGATGGGATGAGGAAGGTTTTATGTGAAACCAACAATTGTAGTCATGTTTCTCATTCTTAAAAAAAACTCAAAGGTACCCAATAGGGTTCATCAGGTCATCAGTAGAACTCCCAGGAGGTGAAACCAGACTCTACCCTTGAGAACACGTGATACTACGGGTGTGCACCTGTCTGCACCACCCACAATTTTCCTCAGCGAGAAATCAAATACATAAGGGCAAATAAAGTGGAAATAATCATTAAGTCACTATCTGATTCAGACATTCAGGAAGTCCCATAGACAGGTGGACTATACTAAGGGGATTCATAGGTGTCACGGGATTTCATGCCTGCTCAGCCATTGGTATTCTATCTGCCTTACTGGAAAACTTAAGAGAAAATGTTCAAGGGAAGGCTGTCCTCAGCACAAATCAACCAGAAGCTAACACTACCCAGCATGCTCACAAGTGGCCTCTCTCTCTCTCTCTCTCTCTCTCTCTCTCTCTCTCTCTCTCTCTC
>CAJQZJ010004760.1:10276143-10295161 GCA_907164525.1 Lophiomys imhausi
CTCTCTCTCTCTCTCTCTCTCTCTCTCTCTCTCTCTCTCTCTCTCTCTGATTCCTGGGTACCAGGAACAAACAGGCACCTAATTGCTCCCATTCCTTGGGAAACGGTCAGTAACTTTTGACAATGTTTGATGATGCAGTAGATGATACACTTTTCAATTCAGGCCATGTTGATCCATTTAATGATGTGGGGGAAAGCAGAATTGTTTTCAATGGTTATGAACAATTTTGGGTACACAGCTTCCTAAACATGGGTCTCATAACCCAATGTCAGGATCAGGGAAAAGAGGCAACAGTAAAAGGTTTTTGAACATGTAATGGCCAAAATTCATTTAAAATCAAATACCTAATGAATCTGTGCCGTTTTGGGGACTGGTGGCCACGTGTCATCTCACAGCTTCATTGCAGCCACCTTGGTTCTGAATTCCACTTTGCAGTGTGTCATACCATGCAACACCAACCACTCTGTCAGAAACACCCTGACTCAGACTCAAGGGCCATTGAAAGTTTTAAACTGCAGTATTTTTATTGTACATACACAACTTTTCTGCTTTTACATGATGCTTTGATTATAGTTAACAAAGAATTTCAATATTTTAATTTAAAATATTTAATATTTTAATACTCTCTTGGTGGTTGGCTTGAATTTTTCAACTTGACATAGTCTGGAGTCTCTTGGGAAGTGTATATCAATGAAAAAATATCTAGATTAGGGTGTTCTGTGGGTTTGGCTGTGGGATTCTTCTCTTAATTAGTCCATGAGTGGTCTATCTACTTACTTCAATTAACCAATTCATAGGCTGGTCCCTGGATGGAAGGAAAAGGAGAAAGAGAGCTAAGTACCAACATGCATGCATTAATTCACTGCCGCCTGCTCTTGACTGTGGATAGGACCTAACTAGCTGCTTCAAGTTCCCACCACCTTGAGTTCACTTTAGTGAAGAACTATAAGCTGGAACTCTGAGCTATCAGAAACCCTTTCTTCCTAAGTTGCTTTTATAAGGGTGTTTTTATCACAATGACAGGAAATGAAACTCACACACCTACAATCACGCTTCTGGATCAAGTTATTGTATCTCTAATTACACTGTTAGAATATCTGATTTTTTTAAGTTCCCTTTTGAGTTAATGATTTGAGTTTCACTTTTTAAAGTGTTAAATGTATCTTGTCTTGGGATTCAGTCAGAATTTCTAAGGGTTTCTGAAATGGCCCTAGGCATACTCTGGCTATTTTGTGCTGGTATTTTCACAAGGCAGTGATGGTCCTAATATAAAAGTGTCTGTCAAATGTGAAGTCACTGAAGGTGTTCTGGATCCTTCAGTACCAAATATACAGTTAAATTTATTTCGTTGTGTAAAAAGAAACAAGCATGCCCACCTAGCTAGTGTGCCAATTTCCTCTTGTCTTTAGTAAATGACATTATATGCACAGAAAAATTATAAGATGAATTACAGAGTGATTTCTAATCAATAATCATCTATACAGTTGTTTTATGTGCCTGTGTACCCTGTATTTTCAAAAAGAAATTCTTGGACAAAATGGGGGTGTAAGTAGAAGTTTAAGAAACCCTGTTCCAGGAAATATCAGTTCCAGGGCATGGCAAGAATCAGATTTGTAGTGCAATGAGTTTGTTAATTCATGTCATTGGCCTCCTCAAGATTGTAACCTCCCTTTACCTTCCAGAACTTTCATTCAGCAGCTTCAGACTCAAGCTAAAGCAACTCCAATTCCAGGTACCACCCTTCCTTCCCAGCCTCAGCACTAACCAGAAGGCAGACTTTCTCTTTCTTACACTTCCTAGAGGGGAAGAACCACTCTATAACCACATTGATCTTAGGTAAAGACAAGAAGAGAGAAAAAAAACCTTCAAATATAAATGCCTCCAAGATCATTTGAGTTTAGGTTTGGGTCCCATTGCCAAGGGGTTTTGAGTTAAGAGTTAACTACTTAAGTTTGCCTCATTGTCCACTGCAGGCTTCAAATGGGACAGCTAAAGACTCATTGTCCCCTCAACACATCAGTATCTATCTGGCTTCATGCAAAGATATGCCACCAGGAACAGGAGGGGCAAGCAACCTTTCCTTCGCCAGTGTGTTACAATCTGAAGCATGTGACCCCTCACACTGGGGTTGGTGTCCTGTGATTTGTCTCTGGTTGCCCAGTTCACTGTTCAGCTCAGTTCCAGACTGAATCTACACAGCTGGGACTGTGACTCACAGTGGTCAATGTGTGGAGCCCCTGGACCAGGTGTGTCTGCTCTGTACCAATTTCAGATTTCTTGCTGACTCTATATAGAGCCGGGGGATGGGGATTAGTTTAACAAAAAGTCCAAAAGATATGCATTTTTGTAGCAGGGCAAATTAAGATAAGTAAAGGGACGATTCTCAGACAGAACTCAAGGGTTATTGCTTCTTATGGCGTTCAGACTAATGTACTAATAAGTTAAACAATTCCTTCAGGAATAATATCTGCATTGCTTCAAATTATTTTAATTTCTAGCATGCTTAGAGAGCAGGTGATCATGAATTAGACCCTGCTCTGCAGTATCCATGGTGTATAGTGAGCCTAGCTAACAACTCCCTTCACAGTATAATCAGCCAGATAACTACTTACAGCACACACCATCCCGCCTGACTACTGTTGAGGGAGGGAACTCCCAGACCAATCTCTTCTGGTTGAAAAGCATACTCTTTATCTCAGAGACATTAAATCCTTCAAGAAATGCAAAGATCTGCTGGCATAGCACACTCTGCATGTTCAGGACTACTCTTCAAACAATGTCAGTATCAACCACGAGCAAACACTCACCAAGTTCTGCTTGCAAAGCATGTGGTACTGAGAAACTCCAGCCAAATGCCAGGGCTTCACTGTAACATCATGGCTCAGTCCAGAATGCCCTCCTGTATGCCCTCTTACTTGATCCATTCCAACAGATTCTGTGAATAAAGGAAAGAACTACAGTTCCCAGAAAGCATCTGGTAAATAAACACAGTCATCTAATAAGCCACCCTTGCTGTACACACTGTCCTTTTCCCTTAACTGCATGGAAATGCTCTTGGGGGATTCCTGGTGCAAGACTGGGCTGCACACAGGCTCACATGCCAGCAACCATCCGGAAGACACGGAGGCTGATGGCAGCCCTCCTTCTCCCTGGGGCCGTCGTCTGCAGGCTTAGGGTACTGAGCCAGAACACTCCCACATCAGCTGCTGGATTAAGAACTGATGACGGGTGAATGAGTCACAATGAAATCATACAAGTCTGGGGTACAAAAGGTTTCTCCAAGTTTCAAAGTAGAGCCAGAAATAGAAAGCAGGCTTTAAGATACATATTTTTGTGTTTTAAAATTTCTAATATGCAACCAAAACATTATATTTTTCTTTTCTAGAAATCAGAACATCCACCAATCTGCCCCCATTTCCTTGAGCATTTCCATAAAGAAAAAGACAGAGAGTAGCTGCCACCTGACCAGGTCACAGTTGCTGTCCAGCAGTCAGCAGACATCTAAGAAGCAGACATCTGGAGCTATTGTCTGACTGAGGGTATCTGGAGCATGGCGGTAACAAAGGCCTCACAGGGACGCAGAGCCAGCATGAGCTCAGGATTGGGGGATGTTCTTCAGTGCACCTCCTGGTGCCTCCATGCAGTGTTATCTGTTCTGAACAAGCACAGGATGGACTTGGAATATGCAGTGGTCTGAATATGAACATGGCCCCCAACCTCGCCACCAATTCTCTGCCTATACCTGAGAAGAACCCAAGGCTATCTAAGAAGGTGACCATCAGCTGGAGTGTTACAACTTGGCTCGCACATACCTGTTTGCTACTGAGGTCAGAAATATGCCGTGAACGTTCCCGAGTTTCTGGTGATGACTTTGGAAAGGTGAGCCTATCCCCACTTTCTGGCTCTACCTTAGTCCTGTTTGTGATTTTGAAAAGCTGCTCTTTTGTATGTTTCTCTTCCAGTTCTGAATATTAGATAAAGCTTCTGTCTCCAACCTCACCAGGTCAGGTGAGCTCTAGGGAGGGTGAAATTCTTTCTTTGAGAAACAAGAGAATCAGTACCCAAACAGGAAAGTTAGCACTATTTATTCATTTTTCTTTCAATTGCCTATGTTAATAAGCATTGCTTCTATCCTACACAACTAATTAAGAATGCAAAATTATATCTGAGTATATAGGAAGTGCAGGGCCTGCAGCTTCCAAAACTAAGAAATGACAAACCAGTGGCTGCCTGGACAGTTCCCATTTTCTCTCCATACATTACAGCATCAATCTTCAGCCATTTGGCCCCGTTTCTCTGACAGACATTGATTGTAGAGCAGGAATTATGAAGGACTTACCTACCCTGTCTTGGCAGAGCTAGGCTGTCGACTTACCTGCTTCCAAGTTTTGTCCTTTTTGGACAGCATTCTGTCTACAGTTGAAGCAAGGGGCTTTTCTTGCCAAGAGAACGGCTTACCACCAATTCAATCATCTCCCACTGGAGATTCTTCGATGCTCATCTTCTACTTGGAGTAGAATAGGGGGTGCTGTCAGGAGCTGACATGTCTCGATATCAAAAAATCTTAAGTTAAGAAAACATCTTTGAATGCCATATTCTGCAGATCTCAATCAGATATATTTATCCCTCTCAGGTCTCTGAGGTGGTTGAAGAATAGATAGCTAGAGTCTCATAGTTAAATTTTGAGTTGTTTAGGAATCAAGAGGGTGTTCTGGATCTAAGAAGATATTTTTAAAATTATGAGGCAAGTTAGTATGAAAGCTGAGTTGGATATAGAACTTTAAACTCATGGAGATGGTTAGATAGTAGAATGTTAAAGTCAGGTGCCAAATACATATGGACTGGACATTGGGAATGTATGCTAAGCCATATAACTCTTACAATTGTGGCCTATTTATTTCTGTTGTTTTGTATTGTATTTATAGTTATAAGAAAAAGAACCATGTTTTGGACTGAAAAAAAAAAGAATGCAAAATTACCTATGACTTCATTAAAGTTGTGTTTTAACATAGCTCCTGTGCATCCCACAGAGGGAACACCCTGCTGCACATTCTATGTCTTGAGATGGGAAGTGAATTTTGTTATGACTTAAATGTGCAAAGATCAGATGACTGTAAGGTTTTTCTCAGTAACTCAGGGCCTCTAGAATGGAGTGAGACTTGGGAGAGTTTGCCACTCAAATGAGAAGGACACCAGAGGTTCCTGTAGAGCTGTACATCCCTTCACAATGGATACCCCATACTTAGTCTTTTTTTTTTCCTTTTGCAGATCTGGGGACCTCTAATAAAAGCATGGAAGTCAAAAGTGCTTTTGTTGAATGAAAAGTCACAGGGTAAACAAAACCATATGCAGAGCTCCCCGGAACTCCTTGCTTCCTTCTCAATACATGAGGAGAATGGACAGTAACCTATACTGTCACTAATGGCATCACCCCTTCTCTGGGGTCCGCCTTCCCCCAAAGCTCTATCTTACAGAAAACATCGGTTTTTTTTGCCTCTGTCTCTGTTACAACGGATCTTTTGGATATGTGTAGACATCAGCTAGGATTCTATGCTGCCCACACAGAGATCCAAAAGCTATGCGGAGGGTGATTAAGTGACACCCTGCAACTTGAGTCTCCCCCTTATCTTCCTGCTCCTTTATTTCTGCTTCATAAAGAATATCATTAATAAAAGACCCTGAGCCCCCCTTTGTTAAAAAATGCAAGTAACATGTGTCTGAAATATCCCTATTTTCTGCCTTTCTATCTATTATTTTTGTCCAGCACAATAGTCTAATTATTTGTTGCTGACCGAAAAATCTGTTCTCTGTCCATCAGAGCAGCAGACTTCCAGGGACTTCTGAGAGCAAATGCTGCAGAACCCAATGTTGCCACTGTCACCTTGTTGGCAAATGAGCCTGGGAATCCTGAGAGCCTGCAATGGCCCTGAATGGTCCTGAATGGCCCTGAACAGCAGCACCACTGAAGGAATTCAACCAGGATTTATTTCAATTCAAATCTTCAAATTTTGTTTCTAATGCATTTTCTCTATCCCCACAAAACTGACCAAAATAAAATTTATTGTGAAGACAAGGTAGTACCAAAATCTGGTAACATGCAAATAATTTAATTGAAGGAAAAAAATGCAAGATTGTAATCCAGTCTGTTCAGGTTATATGTTTGCTTATTTATTTATTTATAAATAATAAATTTTCCTCTCTCATGCTGTGTGTGTGTCTAATTAAGTTTCTTGATGTTTAATTAGGCTTGATATGATTATTAATATTGTTAACCCTTTTCTAAGTAATCATCTGTGCTTCCTTCATGAGACAAAAAAGCAAGTGAATCCTGATTCTGCTCAATGGTTGAAAAGCAGGGCTTGCTCTGTAGTTTCGTCCAGTTCGAGCTGGCGTCACTCGGTTTGTCTCTGCCACTTTCCCCCACATTTGCAGGTGATTAACTTGAAATTCATGCTGCTCAGAGTCATGGAGATGGTGAGAGTTGGACTCTTTTGGGATAGAAACTTAGGAAAGCATATTTCAGAGTCAGCTAGGGCTACAGTCCTGAGTAGTGGAGCTGGAGAGACCTGGGCAGACAGGTGACTTCCAGGAAGCTGAGTGTGTGGGCGCAGCTGGTATTTAAAAACCTGCCTCTAGGTTCATTTTAAATTTCAATGCTTAAGTTGATTTTGGAAAGCCAAAGATTATGTTCTTTTCCTCTCTCATGCAGAGACCTAGGTCAGCCCTAAAAAATAAAGACAAGCAGAAGTTGCCTTTTGAAAGGGGAAGGAAGTTGCCTTCTGTCCCCAGAGGGAGCAGGGTGTCTGTAGGAGAGAGTAGAAGAAGAAAGTGCAGAGCTGCATAGAATGCATATGTTCCAGTCTGCCAGGTCTGCTCTAGAGCCTGGTGGCTACCCTGTACCTATACCCGCCAGCCTGACAGGGCCTAGCTCTCCAAGGCTACAAAAACACCTCAGATCTCCACACTACACTGTATGTAAACTGAGGTGCATTTCCCTTGCTTGTCAAAACAATCCTGAAATCCCATTTTCCTTTAATAAAGTATAGTTTTGTCCTCCAGATGTATGCTTGAATAAGATGTCATACTCTGTTTTTGTTCCCAATTGCACCCTGCTGATGTTCTTAGGCAGCGAGAAAATTACCTTATTGAAACATATTGCTGGTAGTGACTACGGTGCCAAATTTTGCATCGGTATTACACACATGACATATTCAGAGACCTTTGAGTAAGACTATGAATATCAAGTGATTGAAAAGATTATACAGGCTCGGGTCTCTTTCTTGGGGTATAAAAGGTTGTGGTTCTGGATGAGTGTCTTTCAGATCAATATAATTGTGTCATAAAAACATGTCACAAAATAGTTTACTTTCAGCCTGTACTCTCACCCGCCTCCAGCTAGCTCAGTCTTCTGTGTGGAATTGCTTCTAATGGCTCTGACAGTCCTGAGCTTGTATGCTTCTATTTTCTGATTTCTCAAAACACACTTGAGCGTTCTCTACCATGCTGTATACCTCCAGGAGTGTACAAACCACACCTATGGGATATTGGGAATTAGAGAGTTATGATTTCTAGAGTCTGGTGTTCAACTGAGGTGAAACTTGTTACCCCATAGGCACACAGAAATATGTCCATGTGTGGCTTATTTGGATAAGGAGAATTCTAGAACTGGGGTAAAGGTGGCAATTGGGGTGCTGATGTCTGAGCTAGAATAACTGCACTGCATTATGGGGAAGCCAGGAGGAGTCCTCCCACCACACAGTCCCTCCTGCTATCATTCCCAGCTACAATGTGGGCACAGTGGCTTCCAGACAGAATAAAGCTCAGGGAGTATGTGGAAGGAGAAGAGGGGAGGTTACATACTGATTTTCTGATGGTCACTGGATGAAATGATTTTCAAATGGTCCATGTCAGACTACAGCTGCTGGTGCCCTGTGTCACTCAGTCCTGCAGGACAGTTCTCCATGGAAAGAGACATCTCAGCTAAAAACTTTGTCTCTGGGTAAATACCTATGCAGTTCTTCAAGAAATTATGGGACTGGCTTTTGTTGTTGTTTATTATACAGAAACAACCTCAAGTTCTCCAACAATTATGCAGTTTCTCTCCATGCTTCTTGCATGGTCTGTCCATACAGTATTCATCGTGCTGACTGTCTAGATGAGAAGAATGCAAACATTTAGAACAAGGGCTTTGTCTGGCTCTTGTGACCCTCAGCAGACTGTCCTCACTGGCAACTCTCCCACTATGTTCTTCTAACTCTCCATTCTCTGAAAGTAGAAAGATCTAAATTCTGGAACTGGAGGTCTCCTTGCTTTGAAAGCAAAACAGCTTCCTCCGATTGCACCTCTTTAAAGGATCCATCACTACTAGCTCTTTCCTGTGCCTCTTTGTTTTCCCCATAAAACTTGGGCTTATTTCCATCTTTGTCATGTACCTCTGCAGCCCTCTCAGAACACCTTGTAGAAAGCAGAAGAAAGAGCCTAACTCCCAAGACCAGGAGGAAGAGATAACTGGAACCTGAACCCAACATCTCAGAGCATCAGCATCTTAGAACATACAATACCTCTTCAACTCCATACAGGTATGGTCTAGAGTACATACCAGAACAAGCAGAGAGTGGTCCCTTGAGAATGACAATCAGAAAATAGGTTGTATTTCTTCCCAAGGCTGGTGCAGAAGACAAGAACATTGAGTACCTAGAAAATCACGAGGGCTGCTGAATCCTGGGCCAACTCCTTGTCCACTGGGAGCAGACACTGCCACTCTGTGTAGGTGGCTCTGCACCAGCCTTGGGAAGACCAACCCAGGAGTTCCCTGTGTGTGGTATGTTGCAACCTCCAGGTGATCCTGGAAACCTTCTGATTGTCAATACAAGATTTTGCATGTCATGGAGGAAGTTGCAGAGGAGAACAACAGAGTCCCTCAGGCCAGCTGACTCACCAGTGGAGCCCTTCACATTTCCTAGTGTAGAAAGCTAATCCTTGGAAAACACGGGCTGTCTTAGTGTTTGCTCCACAGGACATGGCACTATCTCCTTCCTACATATTTGCTATTCCACTCTGTTCATTTTACGGGAAGGGAAGTCCTCTCCCTTGCTTCCTCTGTTCCTGAGAAATGAATGCACTATGTGGAGATTTTATGACATTAGTGTCTGCAAACATAAATCATTCTAGCTAGTCCCCTCCCCAGAGGATGTGCCTACCAACCACATACTGCATGAGGCCCAGCCAGCGATTGTATTTTATTGCCTGCTTACTCCTCAGAGGGTGTTGGACAGGGTCCAGTGCCATGTACACAGGGTGGCAGTGTCTGTTCCCAGTGGACATGGAGTTGGCCCAGGATGCAGCAGCCCCTGTGAGTTTCTAGGTACTCAGTGTTCCTGTCTTCTTTACTTTTTCCCTGTTTTTATCCCAAATCCTGTATTTATCACCATGTCATTAAACATGCCAATGCAATGTTTATCCACCCATCTCCATTATCTGATTCATGATCACTTCCCAGGGCTCAGCCATCTCCGCAAATGCCCACCTGTGTCTCTTCTTTTCAATGGTGCCAACACTCCTCTGGATTCTCTACCTCATGACAAGGTCATAAATTACAGCTTTTGATGATGAGCCCTCCCCTTGACCCCAACTCATCCTGCCATGTGATTATGAAGACCCTCAAGGCAGGAAGCACCCCATCCTCAGCATCTCCAGCAACCCAGCACAGCGTGCAGCCAGCTCCTGAGCTCCTGGCTCCTTCTGCTCAGTACTCGGCTACCAGAGCAGTTCCGGTGCTCAGAAGGCAGGGGAGCGGAGACCTGGGTGCCATCAGGGGCACTGAGGGTCAGCCTTGCTGGGTTGAGACTCCCATCCCATCAGCGCTGCTGGGAAGGAACAGGGAAGAGAGGAACCCAGGATTGTGAGGATGGAAAGCTCCCTGGAGAACAACTCTGGTAGCATTCGAGGTTGTCGACACAGAAATCCAGCCACCTTCAGGGGTAAATGTAATGTAAAGATTAGAGAGAAACAGGCACAGTGCACTGAAGGGTGCAGCAATTCTCCCCATAAAAACAGTCCTGGGAAGCCAGCAGCCATCCTCCTCGGTCCTCTGGAGAGCAGCTCTCTCCCAGAAAGAGAAAGGAAAGTTCAAGCACCAGGGCCCGCACAGTGGGAGCTCGTCACATGGGTGCATCATGAAATTTTACTGCAAAATATCCGTTTTTTTCTTATTTGAAAAGACAAATTATTAGCATTTTTAAACAATTTCAATATGTTTAATGGCTGAAAGTTAAGCTCAAAGTGTTCCGCTCACTGAGTAAAGTACCAGGTCTGTAAACAGGAATCTTAAGTTACCCCAAGAGTACACTCATTTTAAATTTTACTTGAAAGTGGGATGTACGTTTATTACAATTTCAAACAAAATGCTAATGCCATTAAACAAATGAGGTTTAGGCAAATTAACTGCATTTTAATATTCTGAAAGCCTATGATATAGGACATTGTGTTACGAAACATTGGCTAGAAGCATCGGCTGCAAGTGGGATTTTCATTGCAGTGAATCTCAGGAGAATATTTGTAATTAGTATCATTTGCCTAATACTTCAGGTTAATTAGAATATTTAATTGAATAGCTGTAATCTTCAGAGATGACTATATTATGATCAAATTAGCACCATCCCGACACAGCCTGATCGCAGGGCGGCAGCCTGCCTTACTTCTGCTAGCTATTCAGCCCTCTGGAGCGTTCAGCAACATAAGAAAAAATCTGTTTCTTACACTTTTGAATTTTAATGATCCATTTGAACTCTGCCATCAACATTTAATTATTCTAGGAAAAAAAAAGTCCCAGCCATGACTCCCATATGGCACGTTGGCAAATGTGCTTGCCCACGGTGGCGCCTGCACCTCCCCAGCAGCTCAGAAGAGGATTTAGCTCAGCCTTGCCTCTGAATGCAAGGCCTATCCCTCACTGTGTTTGCAAATACAGACCAGATGAAGCTCCGTAGAAGGGGTTACTAGGATACTATTGAAGCACCATTAGGAACAGATGAATTGAGTTTCAGAATGCTACAATGAGCTTAATCCTGTAATGTCGACACTGGACACTGTATTGTGTTCAGAAGGCTCTGTGGAATCAGGTGGCCATGTGGTTAAGTCTCATGAGCTAGAAACACATTTTTTTTAGAACACAGGGGGCAGGGGGTGAGGGCAGTGTCTATACAAAAATCATCCTGGAACAGCAGGAGGGACCTGACACTTAAGCAATGGGATTCAGTGTGCAGATGCCCGTAAAGGAATGTAAAAGAAACTTACCCATGGATTGTGGTCCCAAAATTCTGAGAGTAAAATGATCATTACAGAATAATCCAGAGCTGTGGAAAGACATTTAAGGACAGTATGTCCCTAGACCAAAAGATACCTTCTTAGTGCAGTAATGTCCTGGTGCTTATGATAGAAACAAAACTCCCATGCAAGACCAGAGCCCAGAGGACCACTCCACACAGAGAGACAAACAGGTTCACAAGGAAAGCACCTCCTCTGTTGCCACGGCTTCACATCAGATATCAATCATGCCTTTCTTATAGCATAACCACTAACTCTTTTTTACCTGGGGAGGTCTGGGAGAATATTGCGGGAGGAAATAGGTAAAGAAAAGATAGAATAAATTGCCATTTAGCAAATTAAATTTTTTTTCCCTAGACAATCATTTTCATCTTTTCAGGGACTACGCATCTTTAAAAAAACTATGGAGTAATGGTGCCCACATATAAACACACTTAAAATTTGGTTAAGTAAGTGTTTAAATACAAGAAACTATGTTTTGCTTTGAAGACAAGATGAAATAGATAATTGATGTTAACTGTACTAGTAAATAACAGGAGGTGAGCTCACTATGGTTAAATGCCACATTGAGACTTGTGTTTTGACTTTATAAAAAGAGTTAAAACGGCATGCCGATAACTCGGAACACTGGCAAAACCACGCTAGACTGGTGCACAAGTGACTGGCATGGGCTGGATCCGAGCAGCCTTGTTCACAGACACTGAATGATGTGTTTAACCAAATTGTTCAGGATGTATTTCATGGATAATTGATATTATGAAAAGCAGCAATAGTTGTAAAACCTGGAATGTCTTCAACCGCACAGGAAGAAGAGAGGGCTTCTGGTGGTGGAAATCACCCCAGGATTAAACACTCCCAATTTCCACTAAGGTGATGTGCCCCTCCTGAGGGACAAGGGAGGTGACCAAGAGAGCATTGTCTGGGAAGCAGACCAGGTTCTGGGGTCGCTGACTGTGTGGGCACCTGCTGATCCAGCCTGCTCACCCTGCATGATTAAAGTAGTACACTTCACCCACTACGCTCTATTATCACCAATTTTATTTTCAAACCTCTTCCAAATAAATAGTGATTTAAAATCCACTCTCCACCAGCAGTTAAAAGCACCTTGAGAATTGACTTTACAGGGAAGCACGCTGCATAATTGAAGCTTTCTCACATGAAATCTTGAAAAATTGCTGAGCACAGAAATCGTATACGTTGTGAGCCAGAATCTTGCCTTATCTATAAATCTGAGCCTAAAATTGTTTTGTGCAAAATCAGTTCTGCTTTCTGGGAGCTAGTGTTCTGTCTGTGACGATATATCAACTATCCATAGGTATCTCTTTTGAAAAACATGCCTCGGCTCCCAGATCCACGAGCATCTGCCGGGACGCATTACAGGCCCCGCTGCTCCTTCCGGGTAGCAGGGCTGTGATGTACGGTTCTCCGTGGAGGTGCTCCCCACACATGCAAAATCCATGCAGAATTAAAAATCTGCTCCACTAATTGTGGAACAAATTTTCAGCAGCCCTCTTTGAGAATCCAGCCCTAAGTATTCTCCCATCTATTAAACAGATGGCAGATAAGATTGTAAACATATTTGCTTCATATTGAATAGATAGTTTCTGGCATAATACTAATTAACAAATTAAATGACTGACTTTCTGCATCACATTAGAGTTAAAACCACTTTGTAAGTTTGTCTTGGGTAGTTATTTACTTTGACAATAGCACGCAGTGAAAAACTGTTAAATGTTTTCCCAGCAACATTATGCGTGGAATAGTTTTCTTTTTTAAAACTCCATATTTTATTATAATTCATTTGGCTTTCATTACAGTCACTCATTACAAAATGTATGTGCATTTAATCCATTTCCAAAGGCTGCGTATTTCCACAGCCCGTTTGCTATCATTGTCTCTGTTCTATGAGAGTATGCACAGAGCTAAACGTGCCTCTTCTCCTCTGGTTTCTCATATTTTAGGTGGGACCATTCAGGAAAGAGGAGTCGTGATGAGCTGTGTGACAGCTGAGCTGTGGAGAACATTTCTGCTGAGATCATTTAAAGGAGAGTATCCTATTCACTGCCTCTTCCTGAGTGCTGGCAAGTCACTTAACACCTCGGCCACCTCCTCCTGTGTGGTGCTGTTTAGAGCCTAGAGGGCGTGGTTAGCCACTATTTATCCTGGGCTCCCTGAGCTTACCTGTGAAATAGGTGCAAAGCTCTCCCACCTTCTCACAGGATGCATCCTGACTGTTGGACATGAAACACGAGGAAGGGAGCCCTGGGGAGTTTTCCTAAGGGGCCAGCAACTTTATATTCCAGTGTCTCCATTTTTCCACACAAAGAAACATTTGTTTAAGTGAAGATGTGGGAAATCTGCATATCTGCACAGACTTTATGTATTTCTGTAGCAATGTATTTTGTGGGAAATGAATTTAGCCTGAATTTCACAAGCCTCCAGGCTCTTTACGGAGAAGAGAAGATAGTCTCCTTGCCTTTTCTCACCTGGTTTCCTTCTTTTTCGCCTTCATACTCTCAGAGAGTAAAACACAAAAACAGTCCTTTGCCGAAAATAACTTGAATGACAGATGCTGTGATACTAGTTGAAAGGGGGACTAGTATAGGACAATATGGGGTGGTAATATTCAGATAGGCTCTATGTGAAATTGTCACACCTTTACCAAAATCTCATGATTTCTGTTGGACTCAGTAAAGAACACTCAGCCAGTCCAATCCCTGGGTGGTTGCTTGGCAGTGAACTCTGCCCAGCAGTGGGGTGCATGCACCGCCTGTCGAAGTGACTCTTCCTGTGATGAACAGTTTCCTAAGGCTGCAGAAAACAGATGCCCTTTCAAGGCCAGTAGCCTCTTGGTCACAAATGCCAGCAGGGTAAATACATGGAAGCATATCCTGAAGAGTTAAATGGTTCCAGTGGAAACACCAGCCCCAGATTAGCTCAGGGCCTTAATGGACTCAGAACTCATAGTATCTGCCTTGCACTTAAGACTCCCTCACAAAGTTGCACCTATCTATATATGCATGAGTGCATATACATTTATGCTTCTGATAGTTCACATTTATGGACGTTTGGGTGCATTTAAAAGTAATGTTTGTAGCATTTCAGTTTCTTTCTTTCTTTCTTTTTCCTTTTTCTTCCTTGCCATCAGAATCCAAGCTGCCAAGGATTCTTGCCATCCCACGATGCTGATTACAGTAGTCTGATCAGATTTCTGTATTGTACCCGTTGCTGCATATGTATATAACATAATTTCATACCAGTGGGTATGGCTTTGGGAACCAAATTAATTCACTGATAAATCTGGCTTTTAATAAATGGTGACCAGGTAACCTGTGGAAGAGCTGTTGTTATTTTTCCCCTAGAGGGTGAAGAACAAGGACAGACCAGCATTCTGAAGATGTGCTCAAGTCTGGGCTCTTGCCTCAGGGGCTGAAGGATCTCCAGGGTCTTGAGTTTTCTTGTCAAACCCATTCAATCCATTAAATGAAGGGCCCAGGCTGAGGGTTTCTGAGGCCCATTGCAAAGGCACCTTCTTTACTTACACAACTCGAAAAAGCAGTTTCCACATAGAGGGAATAAGAGAGTTGAACAACAGGCACCAACATTTGTTTACATTGTGGACTTTTTTTATTTCTCCTGAGCATGACAGAAACAATTGTTTCGGGAAGCATTTAATTGCCTTAGGATGAGAATCCACTTTCATTTTCATATAATCCAGGAGAAAAGAAGATTTCCACCAGTGAACAGAGTCACTCTATGCTCATCTATCATCCCCCCTTGAAAAATATCTGCTGGAAAGACCACCAACCCCTTCTTTAATATAATCAGATAAAAATGCCACCATGTTACATATTCAGACCCAAGAAAGAAATTATTTTCATGAACAAGGAATTTTTGACATATAAACCATTCTTGATTAACTAGGTCAAACATCTGTCTATATTATCTATTATCTATCTATCCTATCTATCCTTCTATTTATCTATCTATTTATCTATCTATATATCATCTATCTATCTGTGCTGGTGCTGGTTAGTTTTTTGTTTGTTTGTTTGTTTGTTTGTTTTTGTCAACTTGACACAAACCAGGATGATCTTGGAGAACGGAAATTTAGATGAGAAAATGCCTATATCACATTGTGCTGTAGGCAAGTCTATGGGGGCATTGTCTTGACACATGATTAGTGTGGGTGGGCTCAGCCCTGTGGGCAGGTGGTCCTGGGTTGTATAAGAAATCAGGCTGAGAAAGTCATGAGGATTGAGCCAGCAAGCAGCACTCTTTCGTGGTCTCTGCTTCAATCCCTGTCTCTAGGTTCTTGCGCTGAGTTCCTGTCCTGACTTCCCTTCATGATGAACTGCAATTGTAAGTGGAAATAAATTCTTTCCTCCATTATTTGCTTTATATCAAATTGTTTTATCACAGCAATATAACAAACTAAGGGATTATTTATTTTCTGTCACTCATCTATCTACCAATAATCTATCGTTCTATCACCTATCTACCTTGCCTTCCATCTGCCTATTTTATAGTTCATAGTCCACATAATTGTGCTCTCTCAATTTACATTGTTTTGAATAACTACTTCAGCTTTAAGTACCATGTGAAATAATAGGAAAGGTTTTATATTTTGAAACATAAAAATATTTCAAAATAAAAAAATGGTAACTCTGAGCCATTAGAAAAAAAAATATAGCTATGTATAAGTGTGTATAGCAATAAATACACATGTCCATTTAGGTTTATGAAGAAATCACCACCACAACACAGACTTTAATAACAGGAAACCTGGCACAAATAATATTTTCAAATGATTCTGTTATGATTTGTAAAGAAAGCAACAAAGCAAGATTGATAAATGAAATGAGAATTTCAACTCATCCTCTAATGTCCCTATTTTTATGAATTTTTATGTGGATTCTGGTTCCTTTGCTCTTCCCAGGGTATGGCAGGTGTTTATAAGCTTATTAGATTTTCAAAAAAATGATAACAAGGTAGATGACATACTACCTTTGGGGAAATAATTGACAGGTAATCAAAACTCCAAGGGAAAAAGCCAAGTAGAAAATGTCTGTCAAGCTAGTAAGTCACTGTCTATCCTTAACACATCGTGTTTCCCTCCTGGTGTCAGAACAAGAGCACCCCGCATCAGGGTTGAGGATGTGATTGATGGGGACATCTGAGGTCGGAGGCACAGGCACACACTCCCGATGCTTTAGGACACAAGAGTTTCCTCCACAGTCGGATCTCAAACCCATGTCAAAGAAAGATGAGGACGAATACACGGAAATGAGGAAAGCATGGAAATACATGATAGTTTCCTACCATTCCCTATTTTAGAGGAGATGACTGATTCTTATGAAAGCCAGAAAAAGACAAATTAAATATTGTATTCAATATACTGGAAACTTTAAATAAGTATAAGTAAACTAAATTTAAAAACATTATTTAATGAAAGTTTATCATTGTGAATATGTAAGAAATGACACGTCTGTCGGTTATGTCTTAAAATGCCAGTTTTCTGAGTAGAGTTAGACAGTAAACAAGACTCTTTTTGCTTTACTCCAAACTGGCTTTCAGGCTCAACTTCATACTCAGTATGCTTCATCCTCTGAAACTTACTAAGTTCATAACATTTGCACTTTAAAACAAACTCCGTGACACTTAAAGAGTAGAAGTGTGATTTTGTTTGCAGGGAGCAACGCTGGTCCATCCACTCAGCCTTAGATAAGACACAAGTAAATCAATGATGACATCATACCCTGCTGGAGCCAGGCTGGAGACACGATCCCCAGGTTACCCTGGGGCTGATGGGGACACAGCCTGCAACACACAAAATTTAAAGAGGAGTGACATTAGCTGTGATGGCCTGGAAGCATGGACACATAAGTAGGTGTTTGTGCATGCATTCAGGAGGGAGCAGCCTTCTGAAACCTGTGGCACCCTTGGGTCTCTTTGGCCTCCCATTTCTGCACTTTCATCTGAGAGTGGCTGTCTACCCTCAGCAAACATCCTCATTCCATCCCATCATGGTTTCCAAATACCTCTTTTTCATCCTTTTCTTAACCCTGCCACCTCCTGGTTATCATTCCCATTGCCAGCAAGGGGCCAGAGAAGAAGGTTTGGTCTTGGAGTTGAGGGAGTTGAGGGCCACATCCTGGGTGTCTCTGGCCCTTGACCCCTTTTTCTGCCATATAAGGTAGGACCAGGTAACTGCTAAAGTTCCTCTCCAGGCAGAGGTGCTGGAGTGTATTTTCTTTACATCTTCTACCTCAATATCCCATGAGTAAATTAGATAAGTGTAACTATGGCAACATACCTACCACCAGCCATTTTCTTGAACTTACATTATTCTCCAGGAATTTAGGATCATTTTCAAAGTACGGGGGCCTCATAGCATGTGAGAAAGTTGGAATCCAAATCCAGACTGGTCTTGCGTCGTGCGTGCAGCCACCACAGTCCACACACCACCATTTTAAGAGTATTTGGGTATGCAAGTGGAGATGGTTTGAAATCCATTAATGTGTTAAAAACACTGCTTTTATTTAGGATGGCCACAAGGAACATGCTGTTTGCTCAATAAGCATCTGAGCTAGAGAGGAGAAGAGACCAGAAGAGTAAGTGGGAGGCCCTGCAGAAGCAGTTCCCAGGAATGTTCTCAGGATGCAGGTCTTGGATGTCTCATCCCTTCATGACCCTTTTCAGCTAAGCATTAGCTTCAGGTTCCAATTCTCTTTTATAGTGTACCCTATAGTGAAATCCTGGCTAAAGGAGACATACACTTCCCTACCCGAAAAGTCTGACTGACTGCATCTTCATGGAGACCTAACTGTTGTTCTCTTCTCATGTGAAGATCTCAAAGAAAGGAAAAATAATAATTTGTTTCAAATTATCAAAACTTTGCTTCATGAGCACTGGTAGACATTGAACACACTGAAAGTTTGAAGGACAAATACCCAAATCCCAAATGAAAGGATCAAAGATACCAGTAGAAGTGATGTCTCCTTGTGTGGGCTTAGACTCTCCAGTGTAAAAGATAATCAAACTCATCTTGAGGTGGAGGGGTGAAAGTTGAATTTGAAACTTTTGACTATGTGTGACTTGAAGTTTTTATAACAACTCCACCTCCTTACGCACCCTGAAATCATCTTGATTTAAAACAGCCGCAGCAATCCTTTGTCACAGGAAATGCTCCGGACAAATGAATCCGGGGACCACTTCTCAAACATGCTATGTTGATACTGGAAGCAACCGGGGTGCATCTAGTTCAAACATTTTGTTTGTAAAACTTTGAAGAATAAATTTTCTTTCTAACTGAAAGTAAGGCATAGAGGGGTTGTTAATTTAATGACTCTGTACATCTCAATTTGTTCCTGTGACTTTTAATTATTTCAAATGTATTCAATTAGGCAAATCTTGTGATCATCTGCTCTTCTATCTATGGATTCTTGGTTGATCTTTCTACCACCCCATCTAGCTGGATAAATGTAAACTCACCTTTAATTTCAAGATTGTGTTTCAGTATTACTTGAAACTAGGTTAATGACAATGAAATTAATATGGAGTGTGGGCCAATGTTGTAACATGGTGAGTTTGGTTCATAGCCACTAGTTCTTTTAGATTTTGCCTATGGCTTTTTTCTTTTAAAGTGTGTGTGTGTGTGTGTGTGTGTGTGTGTGTGTGTGTGTGTGTGTGT
>CAJQZJ010004760.1:10304970-10337031 GCA_907164525.1 Lophiomys imhausi
TGTGTGTGTGTGTGTGTGTGTGTGTGTGTGTGTGTACATGCATATATGTGCAGCAGGTGGGGGACATATGTGTGTGGGATATGCATGCATGCATGCACATGTGTTAGTCAGAAGATAACCTTCCTGTTGTTCTGCAGACACTACCTACTTTGTTTCTGGCTGTATATACTTATTTATGTTTGGGTTGGTTTGGTTTGAGGTAGTGTCTTTCCCTGGCCTGGAACTTGCTGAATAGGCTGTTGAGCTGATCAGCAAGTCTTAGAGAGCTACCTATCTCTGCCTCTCCAGTGCCGGGATTATAAATCCATGCAACTACACCTACACTTTTTTATTCCCATGAGTTCTACAGTTCCAACTCTGATTCTCACACTGACAAGGTATACATTTTATGGACTGAGACATCTCCCCACCACCCTTGGCTTCCTTCACTCTTGTCCTCCTGGTCCTCTTCAAGAGCCACAAGGCTGAAAGCCAGGCCATGAGTTCTTGTATCTGAAATGGAGCCAGCAAGAGGTGTGGACTATTTGTGGTGCTCAAGGTGAATCATCAGTGGTGGGTGTGTTAGCATTCTTCCGGATGCTCTGGCTTTTTCGGCACAGTGTGATCTGAACTCAGCCTGCCGCCTCAGTGTAGACAGCGGGCTGCAAGCAGAGGGTGTGTGCCGTTTAATCAGCTCCAGCACATCTGTCTTCACACAGTTGGACTCCTTCACGAGTCACCCTAACTACCTTAACATATGTAGAACCAAATTAAAATGACTTTATCAATCCTGCGTTTTCAGCATGCCCATCTTTGGGTTATTTCCTACCCATGTGTTCGTGATTTCAGCAAAGTCAATTCAGCCAGGAGATGTTCCTGGCAGGGAGGGGTGGTAGGGCAGAGCGGAGGGACGGATGTGTGATTTAGCAGGGTTTCTACTGTCTGTATGCTCAGCCTGATGCTTTTCAGTATTGAAACAGTCACCCATTTTTCTTTCTGTCTTATGGAACAATATGCCTTTCCCTGGATTGTTTTAAAGTAAATTACTTTTTGAGTTAAGGTGGAATTAGGAGATGTATGGAAAAGAATATTCTGAAACATCACATTTAGATGGCCGCAACACCTCTCTTGATTATTTTGTTAACAATCCCTATGGCATGCTTCTTATTACGTCCTTGAAATTGCCACATGGAACTGAGTTCTATTCTTAAGGAACCACAGGTAACAGAAATGAATGGGAAAGACTGAAGAATCAATTATCGAAGCAAGGTGAGTCCTGAAAAACAAATATAGAGATAGTACAGAGGCCAGAAGAGGTAGCAACTACCACACACACCAGGCATAGCTTGTCTCTCTAGTTTCTGTTACTCACTTAAGCTTGCATGTAAGCAGGTCTTCCTCAGGGAAGCAGAAGCACTCCATTGCCTTTCTTTCAAATTTGTCACGCAAACCGAAGGTGCCTCTTATGCCCCTTCCCCCTCGTTGTTCAAGACACTTCTTAGATGACAACAAAAGCACAAATAAGTCAGATACAAAGGCCATCGATATATTGACATGTTCAGTCCTGACACCCAGAACACATGGATTTGATTCCTTTGACATTGGAGTGTTGTAACCTCGCATAGCATCTGTTAAGATACTTAGAAGACGTGCTAGCTGGTTGGAAAGAATTAACCCTTCCAGGGAAAAACAGTAAGTTTCCGTTTTTCCATATTAAAACAATCAAAATGAAACAGAAAGGAAGTCAGAATATTTCTTACTCACTGAAACACATTTTGATTGTCCACAAGTGACTACTCAAACATATTTTGCACAGTGTGGATTCATTCCCATTTGACTTCAATGATCCAGACCCAAGCCCAGGCAGCTGCTCAAGCCTAATCTGTCCAGTTTTCACCATGGCGTTGGGCTCAGAATATGAAAACCTCCTGGTTTATCTAGTCTCCCCCGTGAGAACAGTTCAACACCTTCATTCTATTGCTATGTACCCTCCCCACCGTGACTTCTAGTAAGCCTGCTTAAGTGTTTCTCAAGATTGCGTGGCCACAGAAAGTGTCCCCAGGCCATGAGACAAAAACATCTCCAACATCAGGGCAGTGGTAATTTCTGCCACCAAGCCGTGGTCTTCTCAGGGGTCCATCCTCACCAACAAGTAGGACTGTCAGACTTCAGAACTTTGCCAATCTGGTGGGTGCAAATGGCATCTCATTATTGTTTTAATTTGCATTTCTCAGATTACTAATGAGAATAAGCAGCTGTTCTTGTGTTTGTCTGCCATATTTTCCCTCTGCAGTGAACCTATTAGGTTGCTTGCCTTTTTATTACTGTTTTGAGAAGTTTTTTGAAATATATATTTCCTGCTTAATCCTTTGTTAGATAAATGTATTGTAAATCTGAACTCCCAGTGATGGATTGTCTGTTCTGATTTCTTTGTGTGTTTTGGGATGGGGGAACTCTTCAATTAATATAGTGAGAGCTCCTCATCCATGTCCTTCTGGTTTCCTTCATAGCTTCTGCATCTGATCACCTCTTCAACAAAAATTTCCCTAACTTAAGGTTGTGAAGTTATTAAGATGAATTTTCTAGAGACCATTTTTAATTTTCTGGTATTATTTTAATGCTCTCAATACAAGTGAGTTGATCAATGTTTATGAAGAGTAGAGACATGATGAAGTTTGCCCCAGACATAACTGAATCTCCATCACAAGTTCTTAAAGACCTCATTCACTGTCTGACTCTATAGTCATCCCCCTTCCTTTCTGCATCAGAAAAAGCTTTCCAAAAAGGCAAAGGCAATCTTAAAACAATTCTATAGTCAACATTTGTCAAAGATGCAATACATCTTTAACTAAAAAAATCTTCAGTGACTCAGTGGCCAGATTATGTTCAATGGAACAAAAAGAACAGACTTAAAGCCAGTGTGAGTCAGATCCAGTAAACAGACAGCTGGCTGGCATCTTAAGGAGCAAGGATCCTAACCCTTTCCACTTTGACCCCTTTATACATGAGTAAATTTTACAGAATCCATGGCATATACTGATATTAAACTGATATTAAAATCCAACATTTTCTAGAATTGAGTTACAAATAAATCTGTGCTGAAGTAGTTCATTGCTATACATATAATTTTACCATTTACTTATGATAAAGGCAAATTTGCATACTGAGATGGTTATATTTGTTTGTTTTTACACAAAGAATGAAATAATGGCTGAATATTCGACAATGCAGGACATAGAACATCTTCAACATTTGTTGGAATTAATTAACGTTTTGATGATTACACCATCTATATAAATATAAATACACACCACAAAATGGTAAAGTAGCTTATGGCTTTTTCAGAAATTGATGAAAATTCTCTCCTATTTTCAAGTCAAATTTTAATTAATACTTTTTTTAAATGGGAAAAATATCCTAAGTCAGCAACCCAATAACAATTTATAAAACCAAACGTTTTCAACAAAATTTTATGTTTGATGAGAAATGATGGAATCTAAATATTAAAAATATTTGTTGGGCATTGGTGACGCATGCCTTTAATCCCAGCACTCGGGAGGCAGAGGCAGGCAGATCTCTGTGAGTTCGAGGCCAGCCTGGTCTACAAAGTGAGTCCAGGACAGCCAGGCTGTTACACAGAGAAACCCTGTCTCGAAAAACCAAAAAAAAAAAAAAAAAAGAAAAATCTTTGTTTTCTGTAATTAAACAATCATATTTCTATGGGAAAAGAACATTTTATATATGTAGTAAAAACCCTGCAATTCATAATGTGTCTTGAATCTGTGTCGAGGTGTTTCAGACTGTGTTAATTGACATTGAGTAGTGTGACACAGGGCTTGTACATTCCGTTTTCATAACCAACAGAATACCTCAGATTCATGATGCACTTGAGTTTGAATTGAATTTGGTTGTTGTATATTCAAAAACTTTTGACTATTGGCAGATATGTCACTACTCCAGCATCCAGTCACAGGACTCCACGTGTCTTCCACAGTTTAAGGAACTACGTATCACAGAGCAAGAGTATGTGAGCCTTCGGGTGGTCTTCTCCATCAGATAGAATTGGTTCCCATTTTGACATTCAGAATCATGTATGCTTTCATGACTCATTTGGAACAGTTGTGTCCTTATGAAGAGGCAGTAAGTAAAAATGGATTGCTGTCTTAAAAGCTTTCACAGGTGGTCCAGTTGTTAGAATATTTTCTAGGTCCAAAGTTCTTAAAAGGGGTTAGCTCTCTCTCTCAGGGTAGGACTCAGGTTTGGTCCGTCATTAGTTGGACATTCCCTCAATTTCTGGTATGTCTTTATCCTTGCACTTCTTATATACATGGTAACTTTTGGGTTGAAGTTTTTGTGGGTCAATTGGTGATCCTCACCCTCCCCTGGAGGTCACTGCTAAGATAGATACTCTGCCATGCTTACAGACAGGAGCATAGCATAAGTGCCCTCTGAGAAACTCCATGCTGCAGAGGATCCAAACAGAAGCTGAGACTTACTACCTAACATTAGGAGAAACATGGGGTGTCTGGTGGAAGAAGAGGGGAAGTATAGAAAGACCCAGAGGGCACAAGGACTCCACAAGAAGACCAACAGAGATAACTAACCTAGGCCGATAGGGACTCACAGAGATTGAAACACCAATCAAAGAGCAGGTATGAACTGGACCTAAGCCCCCTATGCATATGTAATCAATGGGCAGCTTGGTCATCATATAAGTCCTCTAGCAACTGGAAGGGAGCTGTCTGATACCTGCTTTTGACCACTTCACCCTAACTGGTCTGCAGTTCATGGCCTCAGTGAAAGACGATGTGCTCAGTACTGATGCAACTAGATGTGTTGGAGTGGGAAGGTATGGGGGCATTTCCTTTTTCTTTGGAGAATGGGAGAGATTAGGAGGAAGTGGGCAGGAGGGAGAAACCCAGAGGAGGGGAGGGAACTGGCCACAATCAAGATGTAAAATGAATAAATAAATGTAATAAACTTAAAATAAGTTTTAAAAGGAGCAGGCACCAGAATTGCACAATGGGATGCTAGAAACAGGTGTGAGCCTTACCTCAATTTGCGGTTCATGTTTGAGACATGAGATTTGCATTCTTAGCAAGTCTCTAAGTGCTGCTGTCCTGGAGTTCATCTTGATGCTACCAGTCCAGGTGACTAAAATGATTGTTAATCATTTGTCTATGTCTGACCTTGAGATGAGGCACAGCATGGGTCCAAATATTTGTAAACTCTATCTTCCAGCCCACTAACCTATTTCTGTATTGCAGTCTTGAAGCCTTATATGAAGCATGGGGTATCCTTCAAGATCTTTGTCTCTTTGTGCTAAGAGTGGCCTAATTGTCCTTAGAATTTTGTTACAGAATGATTTGAAAAGCATCTTATTGATGTTCTTGAAGAAAAATAATGATTGGATTGTAAAATGGTTCCACCAAAAGTGTAAACAAATCTGGTATGAATTAGTGTCTATTTTTATTATGAAAATACTTGAAGGCTACCAATAATTCATTTATTACCTGGTTAATATTTTTCAATAAAATGTTATTTTCTGCATGCATTTTATACTTTACTAGATTCACTCCTGGCTATTTTCTAGGGTTATTTTAAGAATATTGTTCTAATTAAGAAATCCATTTCATGGGAATATTTATTCCATTCCATTCAGTGAGAGTACTAGAATGCTTTGATTTACATATAACATTTGGCTTTTTATTTTTTATTCTTGTTTGTGTTTTTTTTTTTTTTTCAACACAGGGTTTCTCTGTGCAACAAAGCCCTGGCTGTCCTGGAAGTCCCATTGTAGACTAGCTAGTCTTGAAGATCTGCCTGCCTCTGCTTCTCAATTGCTGGGATTAAAGGCGTGTGTCACAGTACCTGGCTTGACATTTTTAAAAACTTCTGGCCCTCATATGACTGCCGAAATGGGGTGGGGGACTTTTATGTAGGGACACTCCACTCCAGAGGAGTGTGATGGAAGGGATGGGGGGAGAGGGTGGAAGGGAGGGACTGGGATGGGTGGATAGAGGACACTGTGATAGAGATGTAACCCAAAGTAATAAATAAATACTTAAAAAAAAACAAAAAACAAAAAAACTTCTTACCCTTTATTTGCTTTGTGCATAATTTTCATTGGTTGATATTTTTGTACACTTTTTTTTTAGCAATTTGGAAGTTATATTTTCTATTTCTTTGAATAATAATTCTGATAGTTACCATGAATATTTAGTATTACAAAGCCTGAATGTGTTTTACTTTACTTTGTTTTCAAATAGTACAAGAATATGAGAATTTATTTGTTACTATTGTGAGGCCTAGTTTGTGTCAGTTTTGAAAACCACCCAGATTAAGCACTTACTATTCTATATCAGCAAAATATACTGACCACATCACACCATGGTATCTCAGTCACTCTCCTTGCTTCCAACATGCTTTTGTGATAAACATCATCTTTAGAAGTCTCCCTTGTGAATCATAGGTAGTAGTAAACACTTAGGCTTGAATTTGGTTGGGAAAGTATCAGTTTTATTCTCTGCATAAAACATTATTTTCGCTGATAAGAAAATTCTAGATTGTTATTTGTTTCTCCTTAGTGCTTGAAAAATAACAAACTCCTCTTTGCCTTCCAACTACTGTTCTTCCAATATGGACATGTCTACTATGGATGTTTCTTTTATCCTTCCAGAGATGTATTAAGCCTGCTGGAACTGAAGATTTTGAATATTTATTAGTTCCAAATAACTCCTAGATCTGATTACTTGGTGCAATGTCCAGTGCCTATCAGAACACTGACTTAACATGACCAACCTTTCTCTATCCTCTGAACCAAGTTTTTCCATTTTGTGTCTTTGCGATAGATGGGTGATTTCTTCAACTCTGTAGTCTAACTCTCTAATTCTCTTTCCAGTTCAATCTAATGTGCTATGTAAAAGCCATTAGCCAAGGTTGTAATCTCAAGATTTTGTATGCAAATTATTTTGCTATTTTGTCAAATGTATTATTTTAGCATATTGATTTTTCTCAACACACTCTTTGAAAATGTCTTTAGCACTTTCAGTCAAGAGACTTGACGTATAGAGCAGTTTTAAGTCCACAGAGGCTTAAATACTAAACAAGAAACCCATTGTGCTCTATGTTTTCTTTCCCTACTTGTATTCCTGGGGTCAGTACTTCCTGACAGAACAAGATGTACAAGGAGCTGATGAGCCAATGTTGCCACACCATCACATCTATAGTTTTGATTAAGGTTCAGTATTTGTGGTATCTAGTCTATGGGCTTTGGTAGATAGTCAATGGCACCTATCCATCACCACAGTATCAGAGAGAATGACTCCATCATCCTGTAAGTTCTCTATGCCACTCTATCTCCCCTTGCTTTGGTAGTCCTTAATCTTTTCATTGTCTTCAGTGTTGCTGTTTCCCAGAATATAACAGAGTCAGAACCACATAATATTTAGCCTTTTCGAAATGGTTTCATTTCAGAATGGCTTCTCTTTCATAAAATGTTCACCCCCCCACCGCCATGTGTATTTGTGGCTTAGAAGCTCATTCTTATACTCAGATATAATTCCTCTGTGGTCTCAATGAACCACAGTTTGTCTACCCATTCACTGACTGTAGGGTGTGCTTCTCGTTCACAAATTTGAGATATTGTCCAGAAAGTTGTGGTATAGCCACAACTTTTCGAGTTTGAGGGGAAATGATAAGATGAATGGTTATCTTCTTATGACAAGGATGGTTTTGGTTTTATAAGAACCTGCAAAACCCTCATCTTAGCTGTACAATTTGAAATCTGCGAGTTTCTGTTGTTCAACATCTTTGCCATTGGTGGTGATATTTTGGGCATTTCCACAGGTGCACTGTGGTGTCTAATTTGCTTTTATGAGTTATGGTAGCTTATTTATCTCCTGAACATCCTCTTGGTGAGGCAGCTACTCAGGTCTGTTGATCATCTTGTAATTGGGTAGTTTGTTTTGTGAGGGATGGGTTTTATGTGTTCTTTATATGTTGTGAATTCTATTTCTCTATTGTTTATGTGTTTTGCAAAGATCTTGCAGATATGGCTTGTATTTTCATTCTTAATGTACATGAATGTTTATTTGGATGAACACAGTCTAAATGAATGCTTCCATGAGGATTCTTTGGGTTATAACTAAAACCTCATCAAACCTGGGCCCATCTAGGTTTTACCTAGTACTTTCTGGGTTTGTGTTTTTGAATTTTGTATTTAGATCCAAGATCCTAACTGCTCATAACACACATGCCCTTGAGACTGATTCTTGTGAAAGGTTTGAGATTTGTATTTAGATTTTTTTTTATTAGGAGGATGTTCAATCCTAATGACCTTGGTCACACTCCGCAGCTTCTGCATGGTCAAAGGGTAGATGTCTACCCAGGTCATTTCCAGGCTCTCTATTATGCTCAGGTCTTCCATTTGAATGCTGGAGTGCTATGGTTTCTACAGCTTATATTAACTGTTGAAGACATGGACCATCACTCTTCCAGCTTTTCTTCTTTCCTATTAGCTTCATAGAACTTAATAATTATATACATGTCTTAAAATATCACACATGAGAATTTCAAAATCTACAGGCATTATGCTCTGGTTCTGTGGTTGTTGCTTTGTTTTTTCTCTTAATTTTTAATTACTTATGATAGTGTGTTCATGTTTCTGAGATAGTTTGTGCAGAAATTCTTGGAAGATTAGCATAAAGGTGTTCTTTCTCATTAAAGATGCGTGCTTGATTCATCCCACACCGCACCATTCTTGAGGGAACTCTTAAGTTGCTGTCATTACTGCTCCCTGAAGGACAGCTACTTGAGAGATGTAAAACTTCAGTAGATTTCTGGGATGCTCTTTTCACAGAAAATAAAGGGATACACTTCATCATAGTCCCTGAGTTAGGAATAAATTCCTTGATAAGATCAAGATGTCTATTTATTCATATACTTGTTTTTATTAAGTCTCTATTTTGAGGCAATGTCTTATGTAGGCTAAGCTTCCCTCTACTCCTTATATCACAGAAGACAATCTTGAAGTCCTGATTTTCCTACCTCTATGATCTCCCAAGTGTTGAGATTACATGTGTGAACCACAACTTCTAGCCTGGGATGTCCTTTTAAAAACTAAATTTTGAATAACCAAGGAATGAAGTGTTAGTATATATATTTCTCATACATACATTGAAGAAATCTTTTAATATATCTGAAATTTGAACTTACCATAATCCAGTTGCCCTAGCTGAAGCACTTTTAAAAACAATTCATTATTTTCCTCAAGAGGAACTTGGAATATTTCTGTTCCAAATAGGCAAGCTATGGAGATGGTGTCTGCCTCTTCAGAAAGACCCCAGCACTGGTGACAACAGGAACCGGCTACATCTGTGCTTGAATATCTACAAAGACATCCCTTTTCTTTGCTACTTCAGGATGGCCAGATTTTGAAAATCTTCTATCCAACATGCAGAAGTATTTGATTTGAGCATGTGTATAAGTTTTCAGGACACTGGAGATATAATTCTGAGTTCAGAAAGCCCTGCAGGAACCTCTGCATAAGGCCTCATCCTGAGTCCACCAGTGAATCTGGTAGTAGTCTACTGGTATCATAATAGTCAGCATCCTCATGATGCCTAAATAGACATTAAGGATCCTGAAGGAACATTTGAAGGTCCCATATCCAACCTCCAAAGCAGTATCGTCACAGCTGATATCTGAAACACCAGAGGTACAGAAAGCGGTAGCTATGTGTAGTTCCTCAACTCTGCTGATGGGACAATTGGGAGGACATGAGGCATGGGCCACTGAATGGTTGTGACAGTGAGAGTCCCAAGGCATGTCCCATGGCTTACTTACATGTATTTCAGTTTCTAATTTTAAAAAATATTTAAGTAATCTCTTTCTACCTCCTCCAACTCCAAGTTCTTTGTAGATCATTAGTGTTTGACCAATGTTCTCTTGCTTTGGTTCTTTGTATATGCATTCCTTTCAGCAGCATGAAACAAACAAACCACTCAGTACCAGACACAAAACTAGAGGAACTGCATATCCACTTGGAAGAAGCTAGAAAAATGAAAAACAATTCCAAAATGAACTAGGAAAAGAAGTTAATAATGATGAAAAACTGCCATCAATCAAAAGAAAAGATGAAAAAAATTAAAATACGCAGAAATGGGTGCATTTAAGATGAGATTTTATATATAACAAGTATTCATTTCATAATGTCCGTAGTATAATTAAAATACATATGAAGTAATTTGGAAACAAAGCAATAACCTAACAAATTGGAGGCACAGACAAACATGCAAAGGAGTTTAAATGATTAGAAGCAAATGGCAAGTGAACCCCTAGAGATGTAAGTAAAAGAGAAAAGATAAAATTTGCACTAAAAGAATGATCCTTGGAAGAGCCAAATATACCAACAACTAAAAATATTAAAGATTTTCAGAGCCACACAAAAGAAGAAGGCACTCTACTTAAAAATCAGACAGAGAGCCAGTGAGATAACTCAGCAGGTAAAAGTGCTTACCTCCAAGCCTGGTGACCTGAGTTCAATTCACACATGCTAAAAGGACAGAACTGACTCCCACAACTGCCCTCTAACCTCTGTGTGCATGCCAAGACATGTGTGCAAGTACACAGACTTACACACATACAAATAAATAACTGTAAAACATTAGACATATCTACTGAAAATAATTAATGTGGACATTTACACCATTCATTTTCCTAAATGTTAACCATTTAAAATCTTGATACTTGCTACAGAGTTGGAACCCTACTTGAGACATTTGAAACAAACAACCAAAAACCTACTTTTCATTGGAGAAAATGTTAAATAAACATAGGAGAGTCATCCTATGGGATATTATGCAGATGTTAGAAAAAGCAATGCCGAGTTCCACCAGCTGCTGTGAGAATAGTTATGCAGGTTAAAAACATGTAGGCTTGTACACGGTGTGCATCTTAGCTTTTACAAATGAAGCTGTGTCCATTGGCATGTTCTCAGTGAAACAGTGATGGGCCAGATACTGTTCAATCCAGTACGCGGGAAGAGAATGGCAGGGAACAAAGTAGAGAACAATTCATAAAAAGAAAAACAGACCAGAAAAGACAACATTAGTTATATAGGGTGAGTTTGTTAAAGTGACCAAAAGGGGCAGTGATAACTGCCTCGTGGTAAGCGTGGGGATCTAGGCAGTTCCCACCTTCCCCCATTATGGAAATTCTCACAGTCCATTACAAAAGCAGAGATCTGACAAATGTGTTCTACTTACAAAAGTTCTAGACCTACTCCCAGACTGCCAAAATACCCTGTAGATATGCAATGAGCTCAGGTTTCTTAGCTGCCAACATTACTATATGAGCATAATGAATCTGCCATTATTAATAGAACAACACTCATGCATGGTCAGTAAGGACTCCTACTTTATTTGGGTTTCCTCAGTTTCTGGTACTGTTCTCTCCAGAGTCCTTTGCACCATGCCATCTCATTGTGATGCTGATTGAGTTTTCCTTTTTTGTTATTGCTGGGGTTTGATAAAAATTACAGTTTCATGAATTCTGGATCAGGGATATTTTTTAGAAAGACCCCCACTTGTAGTTTCTGTAATTTTTCTTAGGAGTAAACAGGGTTAAAGGTTTGGGGTGTAGACTATGGAGGTAAAGCCTCCACTCATCACAGCATATAAAGGTCTAAACAACCAACATTGCCAATGCTGTCTTTGCTCACTCGACCTGGGGGCATCTGCCAGGTCTCTCCACTGAAAGCTGCTCTTTTTATCTCTCCATTTAGCACTGCATTCTTCAGAATTTGCTGTTCACAGCCTGTAGAGAAATTGGGGAGTATGCATCTAGCCTTGAGGATGAACACCATGCATAAATTTTTTCATCATGGGAGTTTAGTCTTCTCAATTGTGTATGGACTCAGTCATTTATTCATCTCAACATGGGCTCATGATATATTTTTAAACTCTTGGTCACAATTCAACATAACTATCTGGACCAAGATTGGACAATGAGATAATTTTCATTTTTCCACATGTCCAATTGTCACAACTTCATGTTTGGTTTGGTTTGCTTTGTGTCTAAGTAGATACTTGTTTTGTGGTGCCACAATATATCCAGGCCTCATCCTCTGTTTGTGGTCCTGTTCTTAAAACAGAGCTCATCTGAGGAGCCCCACCCCAGCTCTATTTATTTGAAAATGGTACCAGAAACCAAGACCTGGACTCCAGGCTGCTCATAGGCTCTTTGACTGGTGTGATAGTTAATCCTCATTGTCAGCCTGACAGAATTTAGAATTACCTCACAGAGAAGCTGTGGACATGCCAGCAAAGGAGTTTCTCAACTATATTATATGGGTCAATAAGTTAGAAGACCCATGCTCATTTTGTATAGCAGCATTCCACTGGCCAGGGTCCTGGACTGAATAAAATCAAAAGGCAGGCTGAGCATAGGGATTCATCCATTTCTGCTTCCTGACTGGGGATGCAATGTGACCAGTCCTCTCAAGTTCCTGACACCACCATTTCCCTGCCATGATGTAATGTACCATCAAAGTATGAGACAAATTTAAAACAGTAATGATAAAAGTAAGTAATACAGTTGAGCTATTATTTCTAGACCCTCTCAGCAACACAGAAATGAAAGAAACAGGCTTGTGCTCACTGATGACTTGACACAGGTCTGCTCTTTCTGTATGTATACATCAATGCACAAGTTCACTAGGCTTGGTGCTCATACTGGCCTCTCTGTCTTCAAAGGGTACGGCACAGGCAATCATGGAGATGACTGCATGTGCCCACTTACTCCAACTGTGAGATTCTGCTCTCTGATTTCTAATACCTATTACTGAATGGTTCCATCCAGTAGGTACACCTACCAGTGTCATAATTATTTAAAACACACTTCTGGATATAGCCACACATATGAGAGGCCGTGCTTCGTGGGAATTTCTTGCCATAGGTTGAAGACTTCTCTTACTTGCAAGGCTATATAAAGCAGAGGCTTCTCTTCCTCATTTTATGACTAGTTCATTCCAGACATCTGTAATTCAGTTCAACCATGTTTGACATATTCTCCTTCACTTTTGTAATCCTAAATTGTAGTGACTATTTGGGCTGTCAACTTAACTACATCTGGAATTAACTAAAACCTGAAAATGGCTGGGGATACCTGTGAGGGATTATTGCTTAGTTAGATCATTTCAAATGGGATGAAACACCTCTAATCCAAATCTTTGAGGAGGAAAGACACACCATATATTTTTAGGTAGGAAGACCCACCTCTAATCTGGGCCACGCCTTCTGCTGAAAGTCTATATAAAGGATATGGAAGAACTAAGACTCCCTCCTTGCCTGCTTGCTCTGGCCCGACCAGCAAATCCATTCCTTCACTGGTATTAGAAACTTCTTCAACATTTCAGAATATATCAAAGACCAGTTGAGACATCTAGCCTTATGGACTGAACAACTGCTGGATTCTTTGACTTTCTGTTCATAGCATCTACTGTTGGATTAGCTGGACCACAACCTATATGTCATTCTAATAAATCCCCTTTCAATGTATATGCATATGTATATATATATATGTATATAGATAGATGATAGATAGATAGATAAATAGATATAGATATAGAGAGATACGTAGATTTATTCTGTAAGTTCCATTACTCTAGGGAATCTTGGCTAATACACAGGCAAATTATTTTTCTAAGCTTGCTGACTGTAGACACTTTATCCTTGTGCTCTAAAATTGTGTCTGTTTACAAATGCATGTTGTCAGGTTTTCACCCCTCAGGATCTTAGGCAATAATCTCATTGCCCTGAAGTTGACCCTGGGTTTGACTTCTTATTACCTTTTCCTCTGGTCCCTCTTCCTCAGAAACCACTGATCTTTTTATTGTTTCTATTCTACACTGTATCTTTTCCATAACATCGTAAATTTTTACATTACATTATTTTTTGCATGAATTTTAAACGTGGGTTCTGGGGCTCCAAACTCAGGTCTTCATGTTTGTGTGGCAAGCCCGTTAGCCATTGAACCACCTCCTGAGCCCCATAAATCTTGTTTTTTCTTGTTTTATTGAAATTCCTCATTGACACTCTGTGTTTAGTCAAAACTAGATTACATATCACTGTTCTGTTTCAAATCCATTTATCATGAAGAACATATTGATAGATATTGGACCAGGGGAATTATGAGTGAATCCTCTATAATACAGCCTTCATCAAAAAATATGAAATCTTGGAAGCTGTGCAAATCTTTACAACCTTCTCCCAGATGCTTTGTTGAGAAAATATTTAGCTTTGTAAAGAGTCACATGGCTAGACACTTTGACTTCTCACTTGTACTGAGTGATGCTTCCAGATGCACCATAAGTCTGCCAATAATTGGTGCTGTCCTGGTTTTTTGCACTTTAAGCATTTCCATGTATGATATACTGCTAGTTTTTCATTTGCTAGTGTCAAACAGTCCCCTTATCATAGGCTTATTTACCATCTCTAAATTTGTTCTGGGGGGTGTCTGGTCAGATCTTTCATTACCATATGAATTGCATTTAGAATTCTTGTCCACTTTTAAGTACTTTGTGTATTTGGATGAAAACCCTTTCTAAGCTACATTTAAAAAATTATTTACCCCATCTTTAGCTTCTGCTTTGTGTCTTTTAACATTACAATGCTTGAATATTAAGTTCACAAGTGCCAATAAATCTAATGAAATAACTTGTGAAACATTTTTCTTCCTACAAGTATTGAGGAAAGGCAGGAGGAGGCACAGAAGGATTATATAAGGCCAGTCTCCCAGTCTTACTTGTTACAGATTATGTTAACCCCGTCCTACAGTCCTACAGTCCTACACTTTAGTTCCTGGGTCAAAGGTCAGCCTTTGTGTGGTGTGGACTCACTTCTGGGTTCTCAGTTCTGTATCGTTATTAACATACAGTCTTTTTCACCCACATCAGGATAGCATCATAACTGAATTTGGTATCAGGTCTTCACAGCAGGAAGGTCTCTTCTTCTGGCTGTCTTCACTGTCTGTCAGTGTCTGGTAGATGCACACTGTCACACTTGGAGTCACCTGGTGTGACCTGGGTGACAGCTAGCATGCTTGTGACTTCTTCTATTTGTGGCATTTGCTCTTTTTTTTCTTTTTCCTTTAGTTTTTGCTTTTTGTAAGTTGAATAATTTATGCAATTTCATCCTATATCCTCTTTTGACATGTCAGTTTGTTTATTTTTAAATTATTTGCTATAAGTAGCTCTAGACTCCCCAATCTTCTTCCTTCCTTTCTTTTCTTTCTTTCTTTCTCTCTCTCTCTCTTTTTTTTTTTTGGCTTGTTTCTGATTTTGTTTTTTCAGACAAGGTCCTGCTGGGTATCCCACATTGCCCTTCAAGTCACAATCCTCCTGCCTTCACTTTCCAGATACTGGGATTACAGATGTGGGCCACAAAAACAGAAACCACTTTAAATTTAGATAAGACAGATAATGTAGCACTACTTTATATGCCACATGCAAATCTTTCGGTCATGCCCAGGTCCCTTTTGTCCCATGTATCACCACTGCACTCATGTGCTATGCTAACTCAGAATGCTACTACGACAATGACATCAGAAGGATGCTAGAAGCAGGAGAAGGGCAACTATGTCTATGACCATTGAGGAAAGGCTCCAAACATGGCATCCTTGTGGAGGGGTAGAATGAAAGTCAGAATGAAACAATATTTCCAAAACTTTCTGTGAGGAGGGATGGACCCTGATTCCTTCACTGCTTCAGCCAGAGGACACTCAGGTGCCTCGTTCAGGTGCAGTAAGGCTTTATTTTGAGACCATGTGAGCTGCTCCCCTGGCTCACCTGTCGGACCCTGACAGTTTCTGGTGCAGAAATAAAAAACATTCCTCATGGTGCAGCTGTGTGCTGAAGACTTCACCTTTCCTAAAAATGAATTTGGATAAGTTCCCAGATTATACATCTGGATCTCTAATTTACAGCTCCAAAGATCAGAACGGTTGGTAAACTTCTGTCCCATTCTACCTGTTCAGAAACATCAGTGGGGGAATCTGGCCCCGGCCACCTGCTAGCTGATGATCACTCGGGTTGCATTCTGGGCTCACACCATGGGCCTGGCTTTTATTCCTGGTCCATATGATAGCCTTGGGTTTACTCTGTTTATAGAACCCTCCAGGTACAAGGGCTTCTTCATTCAGAAGTTCATGGCACATTAAAGTAGCTCAACATCTGTGATGGCTGGAAATAAAATCTCAGCCACATGTACCCTAATAGTGCTTCCGTGGGTACAGTTTTTCATGTGCTGTATGCACATATGTGCGTGCATACGTGTGTGTGTGTGTGTGTGTGTGTGTGTGTGTGTGTGTGTAGAATATAGTGTACATGTACTTGTGTGCTATGTGCACATATGTGCACATGTATACATCCCCATGCAGACCCTTAGAAACCAGAGGAAAATACTGGGTGTCCTGCTTTATCAATCTCTGTCTTATGCCCATGAGACAGATTCTCTCATTGAACCTGGAGCTAGACTGGCAGCTATCAAGCCCCAGCAACTAACTCTCCTGTATCCATCTTCCACAGAGTTGGGGTTACAGGTAACCAGAGGCTCACACTCAGCTTGTTACATGGGTGCTGGGGATCTGAACCCAGGTCCACATGCTTGCATACTCATCACTATTACCCATTCCATCCACCCTGATTGCAGCTTGCTAAGAAAGCATAGTTCAAATGTTTACAAGCCAGCCACAACAGGAGGTAATTCTTGGAGTGCTCCTCTGAGCTGAAAGATCTGGAAAAGCCTGTGGGTTAGCAGCCACCAGTCTTGATTGTCAAAATATTTGATCTTTGAGAAGTTTATAAGGTCTCATTGCTAGTAGCACATGAGAATCACCTTTGGAGCTGTGAAAACAGAGGTTTCTGGGCCTGGACACAGAGCAATTGAATTCTGGTCCCTGGGGACAAGCCAGGGCTTCTGCACTTTATTAAGGTGTTCCCCAGGATTGAAGTGTGCTGTTAGGGTTGAAGGCTGCAGCAGAGAGCACACCCACTGTTAGGAAAACAGACTCCATGCCAAGGTGGATCAGAGCCCAAAAGCCCATGGGCTAATTTGGGATTGTGGATCACTTGGAAAATGGGGTCTTTGTGCAGCTGGGATGGAGAATGTTCGATTAGGGCAATTTCAGAGCAAAGATCTCACCTGGTTAACCGTGCTGCCTGTTTGTGATGGTTTAGTGATTACAGTTCCATGAGAACAACTCACACACTGATTAAACTTCTCCCTGTTCTCGGCTGCAGGGCTCCCAATAGGGCAAGCTAGCTTCATTTGGGGTTATCATTGGAGCTTAACATGCTAAAATGACACTATTTTAAAAATATTTACCTTGGGCTAATGACAGTCAAGAAAACACCGCTGTACACCTCTCACTGTTTACCTGATGAATTCCTTATCCATATAACCCAAAACACCTCCCCCACCTCACAGCGTGACGTTGTATTTTTAATACACATTCTGATTGTTGCATTTCTCATCAGGATTTTTCAAAGGCCCACAGCATTTTAAAGTCACCCAAGGTGACTACCCTGAGGAAGCACATTGGTAGACTAGGTAGAATAACTTCTTTTGTGCTGCTGCGAAGGCTCACAGAGGCAGAGGAGACTCCATTACTAGGGCACTGCGCTCACTGTACCAGACTTCATGTGTCCCTGAGTAACTCAGCCACCATCTCTGCAGACCTTCCAGATAATGATAATGGACATCAGAGACAGGCATTTCTTCTGAGCATCTGATTATCTGCCTTCATCTACCTTTGCCTCCTTTTTTAAGAGGTTGACTAGATGCTGTGGTTTGAATGAGAAGTGTCCCCTGTAGGCTCATGTGTTTGAACAAACACTTGGTTCCCAGCTGATGGCACAGTAAGGGAAGACTGGAATATTTAGGGAGTGGAGACTTGCTAGCTGAAGTAGGTTACTGGCAGGGGGTGGAGTGGGGAAGTTTGAGGTTTTATAGGGTGGACTCATTTCTTCTTTGCTTTCTGTTACTAGACCGGGACCACTGTGTGACCAGCAGCCTCCTGCTCCTGCCACTGTACTTTCCTCATAATGACATTTTGTATGTCCTGGAACAGTGTGAACCAGACAGAACCCATCCTTTCTTAAGTTGCTTCTTGTGAGTTGTGTGACCACAGCAATGGAAAAATAAAACAATTAATACACTGTGGTAAAAATGTAGCATAAATGACTTTTGTTCACCATTTTAATGTTAGAGGACTGTGGCACTAACCATGGAATGCAGTGTTGTGCAAACTCCACCAGCTTCTCTGAGAGCTTACTCATCCTGTACTCCTCACCCAGCTCCTGGTAACCACATCCCACTTTCTATTCCTGTGACTGACCATCCTGTGTGCTATGTGACACAGGTCTACCCCTTGTGACTGCTCCTCTCACTCAGAATTGGCTCTTCAAGGCATGGTGTGTAGCAGTGACCTTTGTGGTCAAGATAATAGCAGCACGCAGTTGTACGGAAAGGTGGCATTCTTTGTCTATTTTGGCTTCTGTAGGCTACTCTGTTGTGAACGCCTTGGGGTCAAGATGCTTTCAGGTGGATGCATGCAGGAGCTGCGGCAGCAGAGGTATTTTGTGGTCACACAGTTGAAATCAGCTCCCTGGGGGCTCCTCCGCCTCAGTGCAAGATCAGACTCCCATGTTCATTCAGCACAAGGTTCCAACTTCGCTATATTCACTTCAATTGCTATCTTCCTTTTCACTTTTGAAATAATAGTTACCCTAATAAGCATGACAGTGAATCTCATAGGTTTTGGTTTTCTATCTCCCCTATTACTACATGTCTTTCCACATATCTATTGGCCACCTAGGTGTCTCCATTGAAAAAAAGTCTCTCCATCCCCTTCATTCTTTTTGAGAAATGATTTCTTGCCCTTAGTTGTGTGGTGTGAATTCATTCTGTATTCTATATGTTAAGCTTTCATCCAATACATTACTTGCTGATATTCTCTCTCATTCTATTGGCCACCTTTGCCCTCTCTTCATAGTGTCCTTTGGTTCACAGAACTTTTACATTTTGCTAAGTTCCAATTTATCCTTTTCTTTTATTGTCTATGCGTTTGGTGTCATGACCAAGAAATCACTACCAAAGACAATGCTATGAAGTTTTCCAACTATGTTTTCTCCTAAGAATTTTATAGTTTGAGTTTTTCTATTGGTGACTGATGTAGGCTTTTCTTAGTAGGAGGCTGCATTTATTCACCTAGTGTCTTCTGGGGGAATATTTTGTTGTATACAATCTGCCTCCATGCTAGATAAATAGTTGGTAGAATAGGGTGGGCCAAGTTTCTGGCTATCAAATACGCTGGCCTAACAAAAGCACAAAAACTCCTTTGGAAGAAATCACATCTCCCACCTGCTTTTATTCAGATCGAGGAAAACAATGCTTGCAGGCTTACCTTCTTTTTCCAAAAACATTTTTGAAATGCAAAGTTACTTACTTTCTGAACCTCTTAGAAAAGCTAGTGGAATTAGCTTTACAGTGGTCCATGGTAAGATCTCCAACCAATTTGTACATGGTGATAACCATTGCACTCTAGTCCCAGCTCTCTGACATGCTAGACACTTGAAAGCTCTTTTCTTGGGCACCAGAGAAAGAGTTACTGGTCCTCTGGGGGCTCTTTCCTGGTGACTGGGGATGCTGCCATACGTCTGCCCTGCTGGTGCTGTTTGTCTTAAATGTCCTTGTTCCAACCCCATGCACAGAAAACCAGAGCAGGCTTGTTTTTTTTTTGGTTCTTTTTTTTTTTTTGGAAAAGAAAACAGCATTGTAGTAATGTTTAATTTGGGAAAAAATGCATTATGAACCAAGCATTTAGCAGTATGTGGGCCATTTGGTTTTGAGCTGTGAGCTTTCTTTCACAATCCAGAATAATGCTCAGATATTTATCACAGACTTACCAATTTGATAACACTGAAATTTTGCTGGATCAGGAAGAAACTTGTTTTCTTTGTTGTTGCTGATGTTGTTTTGCTTCTTTTTTGCAGCCCCATTAGAGACTCTTTGATCAACTAGTAGGTCATTACAATGTGGTCAGCTCTTTACTTAATTCTATAAATCATTGCTCCATCAAGTAAGCTTTGTGTGGAGGAAAAAAGCAGAAAGTATAAAGGTTAGCTCCATGGTAGAACAGGATCAGTACATGAGAAGCTGTATGCCAGGCTAAATGTGCAACCACGCAGGCTACTAACAGAGCCAGTTGAGAAGTTCTCTGATTCTCTTCTGAAAACATGCACATGGCTAAGAACATAGGAATTGAGGTGAGAGGTGGCCCTACAGTTTAGAACCGTCCTTTGGGACTTTGGGTTTCCCTTTGTCTGACATTGACACCACCTGCATCTCTGAGTTCTCAAGGCATGGTACTTTTTTCCAAGTACTGAACTCTCATGATGGACCTCAGACCCACAGAGCCACAGTGATGCCTCCAAATGGTTCCCATGTCTGGCATAGTCAGGGAATCCCTGCAGTAAGTCACTTCAGAAACTGAGTTACTTGTCTAGAAAATTGATAATGTCTATCATTTCCTCTATGGAAAAAAGACTTGGGCATCTGCTTTCTCTCCTTGCTCAGAAATACTGTCAGCTGTGGGTAGGCAGCAAGAACGGGAGTGGGGGTGGGGTGTTACAGTAGGAACAGAATGCAGGGTGTAAGAAAGGCACTTGACCTTACTTTCAGTTTTAGAATCCTGGCAGGCAGGCAGGCAGGCAGGCAGGCAGGCAGGCAGGCAGGCAGGATGCTTCTTAACTGTCCACACGCATGTGACTGTAGACGCGGGGCGCAAAACACCAACCTTTGGACGCCTCTGCCGCTTTGCTGCTGGGGCTTGGAGCGGTTTGTTGTCTGCAACTTCCCTGATTAGCATGCATTAGACAAGTTAAGGGACCTGCGAGGAACCTGGCTCTCCACTGCCGCTGTCAACTTCCTGGCCCTCGATAAATGATCCGGGGCTACTGCTGCTGCTCCGCGTGGGGATGGAAATGTGTTTCGGCACTAAAACCACTGTTTGCGTGACATCATTCCATATCAGATTACACTGTAGTGTCAGGAATGTAATCATTAGCATTTAAACATGCATAAAATTTAATTAACCTACTTACCAGTTTGCTTAGAACTTTTGAAGGGCTACCTAGAGTCCTCTCTAAGCGTTTTATTACAGAGTTTTGGAAAGCTCACAAAAGAGAGAAGTTCGCTGGGATTTTTCTCCCTAAAGCTGATGGGCCGTGACAGATGAGCAGATGACCCGAGTTAATTATTATTGAATTCGTTATTACTGCTTTGTTGTCACCCGGCTCAGCCAGGGTAAAATGATGACAGTAGGTATCTCATTAAAACAGCTGTTTCAATTATGTAGCGGCAAATATTTAAAAAGCGAGCCTTCCAAGTTTAAAGCTGTTAACAAAGTTTGTTTGTGCTTCTTGTGCCAAGATGATCTGGCCGGAAACGGAGGGTGGGGGCTGGGAGATGCAAGCTGGATTACTTCCTTTCCCAAAGAGGCATAGAGAAGCCAAGCCAACCTTTCTGCTCTGGATCCAGGAGGATGAAGAAGGTAAATGACCAAGAGACAGGGAAAGAAAAGACAGCATGACTCTCCATCCCCATCACATCCCATCAGTTCTTATATAATCCTGTCTCCTTCGCATTGTACCTGAGGAGTTTTTGATAGCCCCTTCAAGGGATGGATGGGGTCTCATGCAGAGCTGGTTCATGACTCAGAATGGACCTAGCTGAGTGCCTGGGTTTGGGATTCATGGAAATCAGAGAATGCTCCCCCAGTGTTCTCTCCATTCTAGGGTGACTTTGAGTAGATGTCAGCTTCCTTTTAAATGCACAGACCCTGGATCACTCATTTGTCCATGAAGCTCTGATCATTCATCTGCTCACTTAATGTTTCTCTGCTGTCAGTATGCATGTTGCTGGTTTGGAATGGATGAAATTTAACAAAATGGTCAAAAGTTGAAGTTTTCTGTCCCCTGTTCGAACTGCCCACTGGGGTTTACCATAAATTGCATGGTCTTTCAGTACGGTTTGGTGCAGAGCAATTCCTGATGTTGTTCCTTCTTCACCTGGCTGCAATGACCTCCTGTGGTTTACAACCCAGCTCCAGCGTGATGGTCACACTACTCTGAGGCTGCCCCTGTTAAAATGACATCTAATACAACAGAAGGATTTCTGGAGTCAAAGACCCCTGCACTGGCTGGGTGGTTTGGAGCTCCAAACTTTCAGGTTCCCAAATCTTAAAAAAGCATCTCTTCAACATGGTCCCTCAAAAGAGGTGTGTTGTGCTGATGAGAGAGACAGTGTAGGTGTGTGAGTGGCTTGGGCTCAAGTCTTGTTTCCTCAGTGACACTCCAAGGGCCACAGAGTATCAGAGAGCCCCCTCCCCACTGCCCCTTAATGTGAAGAGAAGGCCACACATAGATCAGAGATCTGGGTCAGTGACACTGTCAGCCAAGGACAAGTGGAGGATCATTAAGGAAAAAGCTTCAGGGAAATTACAGTGCTGCTTGCGTTTGGAGTTTGAAAGTCAACTGTCCAGGCAGCCTCCAACCAGGAGAACTAGATGCAACCTTTCCTAGAGATTTCTTCCCCAACCTTCCCAACCTATCAGCTTTCACTCAGTTTTCGAGAAAACTACCTACTGCATGATGTAATTGGAAGTGTCAAATATGAAAAATAAATAGATTAATATATCCGTAACACTTCAATGAACACGATCAACTTAAAACTAAAATCTAAGACCATCCTGAAGAACGCCTGTGCCAGAGGTGGGGGTGCTGGGAAGCAGGGTGTTTTGTGTTATTCAAAACAGGAAATTCTTGTTGTTCACTCAGTGAGCCCAGGGATCATTTTGTTTGTTTGTTTGTATGTTTGAGACAGGGTTTCTATGTGTAGCAGTATAGGCTGCCCTGGAACTCACTTTGTAGACAAGGCTGGCCTTGAACTCACAGAGATCTGCCTGCTTCTGCCTCCCAAGTGCTGGGATTAAGATTCCAGGGATCTTGTCTTCACCTAGCTAATATCAGGGTTACAGGTTTGCATCACCATGCTTGAATTTTTTCCCCATGGAATTTTTTTTGTTATTTAAATACTTTATTTTTTTTTCTTCAAGTTACATCTCAGTAATAAACCCCTCCCTATTCCCCCTTCCTAACCCGCCCTTCCACCCTCTTCCCCCCAGAAGTTTCCCCTTTCAGTCCAACAGATGGTTCCTTCTCTTATAACAGTAAGTATTATACAAAACAATAGATATAAATATGCCACATTTATGAGAGTAAATTGGCCCAGTATACCTTCCCAATGTCCAGTTTATACATATTTGGCCCCTGACTTTAACATTCTACTATCTAACCAACTCCATGAGTTTAAAGGTCTATATGTGACTCAACATTCATACTATCTTGCAACACACTTTTAAGAGTATCTTCTTAGATCTATAACACCCTCTTGATTCCTACACAGTTCAAAATTTAACTATGAGACTCTAGCTGTCTATTCTTCAACCACCTCAGGGACCTGAGAGGGATAAATATATTTGCTTATATAGGAAGTGCAGGGCCTGCAGCTTCCAAAAGTAAGAAAGAACATACCAATGACTGCCTGGACAATTAACATAGGGTCTCACTGTATGGGCCTGGCTGGCCTGGAACTGGCTGCGCAGTCCAGTGTGGCTGGAAATCAAGGATGACTGCCTGACAAGGTTAAAAGCCTGCACCATGACAGGCTTTTTGTGTTGTTTTGTTTTTGAGACAGAGTCTCACTATGCAGATTTAGCTGGCCTGGAACTTGCTATATAGACCAGGCTAGCCTTCATTTTCCAGAGATCTGCCTGCCTCTGCTTCCCAAGTGCTTGGATTGAAGATGTGGGTGTGGTGTGCTGGGCACAACACTAGCCACGAGTTCTGTCTGGCCCTCTCCAACTTGTACATAGGGTCTTCAGACCCCCAGACTCCTCCTGGAGGGCAAGCACATCTCACTTGTGTAGTTTCTAAAATTAAAATTCCAATAGTGACCTTTCAATTAGGAGGACACCCTGAAATTTATAGCTTTGTTAGCATCATATTGTGAAAACACAAAGTTCAGGTCAACACCGGAAATGCTTTAGAGCAGCCAGTCTCAACCTTCCTAATGCTGAGACCCTTTAATACAGTTCTGCATGATGCTGTGACCCCCAACCATAAAATTATTTTTGTTGCTACTTCATAACTGTAATTTTGTTACTGTTACGAATTATAACATAAATATATGTGTTTTCAGATGGTTTTAACCCTTGTGAAAGGGTCGCTTGACTCCCCAAGGGGGTCAAGACTCACAAGTTGAGCACAGCTGTTTTAGAGGAGCAAGGTGTCACCCTCCTTGTCCCACTGGTTACGTACAAAGTTCTTCACATCTTATTGTGGTCTGTGGAAACATCTTCATGGAAAGAGAGAAGACAGGTGCGGGGACCTGGGAAGCACATGGTAAACTATAGCAGTGTGACAACACTGCAGGGAGCAACTGTGCCCATATAATAATGAGACGATTAACTGAACCCATGCAGTAATAGTGCTGTGATCAGCTGTACCCATGTAATAATGATCAACTCTACCCATGTAACATACTGCAGTGATCAACTCTGCCCATGCCATAACCTGTAACAATCAACAGCACCCATTTAATTACACTGCAGTAATCAGCATACAGACAGCAAAGGGTGGTTTGCTGAAATGTCATTATTTGTGACCTCCATGAGCATGGAGTTTTGAGGGGCTCTGCCTCTCTCTGTCAGCAATTCCCATCCTCTGCAAAGACTGAGGGGCACTCAGTGTTTGTCCACGGTGTGGAAGCGGGCGTTTCCAGACTCTTTGCTGAACCTGTGTTTCCGAGTCTGTTTTAGTGTCGGTCTCACATTCGCCAATCCAAGAATAAAATGTCAGCAGGACAAATCGCAAGGTTTCCAACAAGATGAATGTAAGTTGTAGAGTCTTAGAAATTTAGATACATAGCATAAAATCTGTAAAGCTATCTAACTTGATAAGCATTGGCTCCTTACTTGAAATTCACCTAGCTAGACTCCAAAGTTTAGCTGCTGTCACCTGGTGGAGACTTGTCATGTGTCTTGTTTATCCTCATTTTACACAATGGCCTCTCAAAAGAGGAGAGGGAGCCAGGAGGGCCCAAAGTTCTGGCTTCTGGTCTGCAAAGCCCTCTTGACATCACAAGCTCAAATCTAGCAGAACCTGAACTCCAGCAGGGAGATAGGCAATCGCTCCAAGAAGCACAGCAGAGGGATATTTGTCAAAGACTGTCGTAGACCATTTGCTCTGTGCCTAATGAAGCCACTCGGGTGACACTTCACCTACAGCAATGGTCCTCAACCTTCCTACTGCTGCAATCCTTTAACATGGCTCCTCATGTTGTGGTGACCCAACCATAAAATTATTTCATTGATACTTCATAACTGTAATTTTGTTACCGTTGTAAATCACAATGTAAATATCTGATATGCAGGATATCTGATATGCAACCCCAAAGGATCATGACCCAGGAGTTGAGAACTGCTTTCCTAGTTCTGTTACCTCTCATCTGAATTGACTGGGTGTGTGGTGCAGAAGTGCTTACAGTCAGCACCCTGTCTGCACAGCCTCCTGCTCCACTCATGTTTATAAAGCAGAATATTTTTCTACACACACACATGCACATAAACATACATGCACAGCACCACCACTACACACTTCAGTACCTTTGATTTTCAAGTTTTGACAAGTTGAAGCTGCTTTCGAAACTGGACATGATGGCAAACTCCTTTATTCCCAGCACTTGGGAGGCAGAGGCAGGTGGATCTCTGTGAGCTTGAGGCCAGCCTGGTTTTCATAGTAAGTTCCAGGACAGCCAGGACTGTTACACAGAGAGACCTGCCTGAGGGAAACAAAACAAACAATAAAAAACTACATAAAAACAAAACAATAACAACAAAAAGAAGTTGGTCTCGAAATCATATGGGTGTGGAAAATACTGATTTTTGAATGTATGGTCTCATTGTTGTTGAAGGGATAGTGTCTGGGCCTCCTAGATGGAAACTTTGGGGTGGTATATCAGTATTCTAACTTCATAGGATATAGTTTTTCAATTGTAATATTTAGAATGTTGTGCTGATCATACTTTGTGCGTACGTGAAAAGATTGCCTTTCTAACGGTTGGTGGGTGCTATGAATCTTCCATAAGTGGTTTTGACAACGATGAATGGGTGCTTATTTGTCACGTATGTGTCTCATGGGAACAGCTTTTTAAACTCACACTGAAAGGGTTTGAAATCCTGGGGAATGAGGTGCCAGTCCTGATGCAGACAGTGTTCTGCACACTGTTGTTACAGCATTGGATGTCTCAGATCACAGGATAGGGCTTCCCAGCATAGCTGGGCTGCTCCCCTCCTCCAGTGGGGTGGCCTACACGATGGGAGTTCTCTGGATCACGTTCCATGGCCCTGCTGCTCCACATCATTGGGGGGGGGGGGGGCGGATGGCCCTGCAGCAGGAAGACGGTCCCATAGTGTCTTCCCCTGTAGGTCGTCTTCCTTCTGGAACCCTGAATGTAAACTTCACTTCTCAGGGTCCCAAATACTGCAAGGTATCCTCTAAGGCATACAGACATTCAACTCCTTAATTTCAACAACAACAAAGAAGTAAGCAGACAAGGTGAAATCCATTGTTTCAAAGCATATTTCAGGTGATGTTTCACAGTGACTATAGAACTGGGAAAGCTTATATGCTTACATAATGCATCTGAACAAGGATAATGGACAAAAAGATCTTCAGTATTTCATATTTTCCCCTATCTGCCATGTGGTTTTTGGATGTTTAGAATCTACCCTCTATACTCTGGTTGTCTTCAGTGGTTTTATCTGTGTGTTGGGGTGATATGTGCATATGTGTGAGGGTCCCCACTTCTGTGTGTGTGTATGTGTGAATGCTCCTGTATGTGTGAGTGTTCCTGTGTGTGTGTGTGTATGTGTGTGTGTGTGTGTGTGTGTGTGCGTGTGCATGAGAGAGCATGCATGTGGAGGCCAGATATAAAACTTGGCTGTGGTTCCTCAGGCTTAGAGAACCTGTTTTTTGTTTGTTTGTTTGTTTGTTTGTTTTTGTTTTGTTTTTTTCTGTCTTGTTTATTCTTTGGGGGAATATTTTTTTTTAAAGCAGGGTCCCATATTGAACCAGGGACTCACTGGTTTGACTGAGAGCCCTAGAGATCCTCCTGTCTTCACCTCCACAGCACTAGGATTGCAAATTCCTATACGTGACCTTACTTGGCTTTATTCTATCTTGTAAGCCAGGGAACCTCACCGTCTCCCCTCCACATAGTGGTAGCTCCCTGTTGTCACACCTTCACCTGTCTCTCTGTGCACACCTTGCTTAGGAAAATGTTTTACCTCATTGTTGGAAACATACTCCAAGAGTGTCAGATTTTATACATAATAATGACCTTGCCAGGTGTTTGGGCAGTTCTTAGGCATCCCTCTCTGTCACCAACCATCCATCCAGAGCTGTTGCAGGAAAACCTGAGTCTCTTGCCTACTTGAGAAGAGAGTTGCACCATGTTCAGTCCAACTCATGGTGCTCTTGTGGAGGTTTTACTCAAATGGGGCTGGAGAAATCAGGAAACATCTTCCCCAGAATTGAGTTCATTTTTGCTTTGGCTGGCGGTATTAGTTTTGTTGTTGTTTGTTTGTTTCCATAATAATCAAGCATTACTCAATAAGGAACATTCCTGAACAATGATATTTTGCTTGTTTTATGCCAGAAATAGAGGGGGAAAAAATCAAGTGGCATTAAAGAAAATATGTTTAGTTAAGTTGTTAGTAACGAAGGCAGAGGGCCTGTGCAAACTCAGACTGTCTGTCCCCTGGAGCACTGAGCACGGCAGTACAGAAATCGCCTCTGGCCCTGGAGGTCCTGAAGACACAGCCCTCCACCCAACCCTGGAAAGCCCAGGCAAGAACAGGGAAGCCTCACCCAGCAGCTGGAGGTGCAGCCTGTGTTGCTAGCCTCCCTCTGCTCAGGTAGGCCTTTAATTATTATGCTAATGTGCTCCAGTTTTAAAGGCACACTGAAGTCCACACTTCAAACTATACCCAGCGGTCTCCAGGAATAGTGGGAACCGAAATGGGCAGCACACCGGACCTTTGAATGCTGGAGTCGGGGTAAGGGTTTTGTTTTTTTTTTTTTTTTAAATAATTGAATATAAACTTGATTACTGGAGCCTTTTTCTGGGAGCAGAGGTTCAAGTTATTCAAACGTTGCCTATCCAGCTGCCATCTCCTCTCCAGCACAGTATTTGCTATACTGCTTCTCAGTAGAGACACTTAGAAAGTTCCGTGCTTAGATTTCATATTTCCTAAGTGGTTAGGAATTTTTTTTCATGTTTATTTATTACTTCAGGTTACATCTCCATCACAGTACCCTCTTTCCACCCCTCCCAGTCCCACCCTCCCACCCTCTCCCCCCTATCTCTTCCATCCCATTCCTCTGAAATTTAAGGAAAATCAAATGAAAACCCACCATTATGTAGACAGTGCAGAATCCAAATGTTACTAGACTATCACAGATACATGTGTGAGGAGCTCCTACCATTTATGACACCTTATGCCTATAAACAGATTAGGCAGCATGACTAATGTGGCCAGTAGGTGTGCCCACTCAGCCTGCCATTTTTGACCCTTGCTAGTGTTTGCTGCACAGACACAAGTGGTCAGTTCTCAAAGGAAAGAGATGGAAACACTCACCTGCATGGCCTCCTTACCCTTCAGGGTCCCCTCTGTCTAGCTTTGATGATGTCAGCATCAGGGTTGTCTCCAATACTTTGCTTTTGTTCTGATGGGTGATGGCCACAGTCACATGGGATGCTTTAGCTCAGCAGCAGCTGGAACCGCCACGAAGTCATCTGCCTGGAATGTTCTGGCTCTAATTCTCAAGACACACTGTGACTATCAATCTTACAAGACCACGGCCTGCCCCCGTCTCTGTTAGCTGCTGATTGTAGGACCCCATCTTCACATTAACTTTCTATAATTACCTTGTTGCCTTCAACACATGCAATGCATGGGCAGACATGGAGTTAAAATACACATGCAGGCCGTGACTTCAAATTATACACTGAGCACTGAGCACCTACTGTGTACCTCTCTTTTCTCCCCCCAAAATGAAGAAAGGTTGAGGTAGGGCAGCTGGCAGGGATCTAACAATTCTGAAATCTAGATGGATACAAGGCCAACCTTCCTGGGCTCTCCAGGTAAGTCAGGCAGAAGCTAGGTATTCTCATATGTGTGTGTTAGGAGTGTGGAATGGCTACACATCATAATGGAACCTATAAAGAACTCAGAGATAGGCAAAGGACAATTCTCTCTTCCCAAGAACTCCTGTTTCCAGGAAGAAAAATGTAAAGTTTCTGTTTCTAAATTCAGGAATACAGAAATATGAGTTAAATGATTGAAGCCTTTGTTCCCATGGTGGTGCCAAGACAGAGCCGGTCACTCTGTCTGCGCTCTGAAGATGTCTGCCACGTGCTCCAGGTGGTACCTAGCTCCTAAGAAGTACCCCCATGCCGAGATATCCTCTGCTACAGCCCTAGACACTGTCCTCCTTTCTACCTTTGTGCAGAAATGAACCAGGCTGCATCTTCACCCATCCACAAGGCTGTCATGTGATTAGTAAGGCAGCCTATGAAACTAACTGACCCAAAAGGGGCTCAAACCCTCGGCTACTTTATCATCATTGTTCCAGCTGAACTCATAAGCTACTGGAAAGCAACTGACTGCTCCATTTCAGCAAGCTCTGAAGGTTGGGGACCACTTCTCTGGCTTCCTTTCTTGGTCTGTATGGGGGTCTTCCTCTATAGTGCTCTAGATCTGACTCTTGGGAGGTGATAGTTTCCTTATGTCCCCTCCATGATTGTAAAGTCCATGTTCATGTAGATTTATATGAAGCATACTACATGCATATGCATGCCTGCGTGAATATCACAGCCCCAATGGGGATGATGTGCTCAGGGTTATTTGGGTGATGCACCTTAACACCCACAAGACTGGCATGGCAGAAGACCCTACTTGCAGCATTGCCCTGGGCACTTTGTATCTCATTTAAGACTCATCAGCATAAAGGAGGGAGGGGGTGGGATGCTTTGGCCCCTAAAGGTTTTCAAGTTATGGTGCCCTGCATTTCAGCATCCTATTAATAATTAAATTATCTGTCAGTTACCAACAACATACATTCTGAATTAAATTTAAGCAAAGGAGGGAAAGAGATCAGTTGGGACTGAATTAGAGGGCTTCAGAGAGAAATAAATAATAATCAAACATCTGTGTTCTAAATAGTACGTGCTTTATCAGACAAACAACTGTTACCGTCTCATTGTATAAAATTGCTTGGGGAAAACACGGTACCTGGAAACTAATGTCTGGGTCAGGAGGGGGAGGTGAAGAAAAGTTCATTACTGAGTCAGAAAGCCACTGAAAGTTGCCATGTTTTCGTGTGAGTTCTTACTCAGTTGGTACCTATGCAGACTTTTGGCAAGGTGTGCTTCCTTAAGAGTAAGGTCTGTGGACAGTTCAGGAACCCTAGTAACGGAAACTACTCAGTCTTCAGAGAGGCAAAGCCTAACAGTACAGTGCCCATCTCCATAATTTCTGAGTTACCTGGAAGCCTTTCATATTGTGAAGGTTATAGAAGATATTTTATTTTGCAAGATATGAAAAAATACCCCAGAATTAGTAAAGAAATGGGTAAAGAGGGAGGAACCTATACTAGCTTACTTTGCTAGGGGTACAGTGGAAGACATGTCATATAATATATAGCCACTAAGTTTGCTTCTCAGCCTGGCATATACCTTGATGAAAATGTTGTTGTTTTCCCTTTATTTGTCTTATCTGTTGATATTTAACTCTAGGCGGCTCCTACACTTTAACAGGCTGTTGTTGAATTTGTCAGAGAAAATAAAGTGATTAGCCCCCATTACCAGAGATTTTTTTGCTGTCTGGGTCCACCTCTGCCCACAAAGAAAGCTTGTACATTTTTTTGTTTTACCAGGTTGGATACCTCAAGAAAAGAAAGCAAATATGGGCATGGGATCCCATAGGAAGCAGGAGACTTCTTTAAGCTTCTTGCTGTTCACTGCCAGCCTATCCTCAGCTGTCCTTCACCTGACTTCCTGGGCACTCTGAGACAGACTGCAGCCCAGCGCAGGTGCCCCGTGACCTGTCTGTTGGTCTTCTCTTTAGGCAACTGTGTTAAAATCTCCCACTCCAGCTGCAACACTTGTTTTACAAGAACCCTGGTTTTGTCTGACACAATATGGAACAGCATTTGTCATCCGTTATCAGGGGTGATATATCTGTTAGCCCGCAGAGAAACATCTGCTGTGCGTTAATCTCCAGTGTGGAGGCCAATATTCATAGGATACGGCTGCATACAATCACAGCACTAGACGGCTGTCCAGTCTGACATGAAGGCTCGCTGGCAGGCAGGCAGAAACCGATTTTATTATCTTTCTCTTACATACTTATTCATGTCAACTATTTCTGAGAATCCATATGTTGCCTCTCCTTTTATGCATTGTTGTTCAGAGTTGACAAGCCATCGACATTCAAATGAGAAATTTATGTTACATATTAAATATGGACATCTGAATGATTATCAAATCTATAGAAGCCAAGCCTGGCCAATCACCCCTAAATAATGGATGAGAAGTAGATGTGACTCAATTTGTTCAGTGCAGAACCTTGGCGACCCCGCCTCGTGCTTCATCACCGCAGCCCTGTCATTATTTGCTTCTATTCATCTCACTTGGCATCACTCAATAAAAGCCGCACATGATAAAGAGAATAACCTTGGTCCACAGTGAGAATAAAGGAAAAAGATCATTTCCTCCCTGTGCAGGTAGGGACCCACTGGTCCCTCTGTGCATCTGGATATACATCAATATATCAGGGGAATGGGAGGTTTTGTGTGTGTGTGTGTGTGTGTGTGTGTGTGTGTGTGTGTGTGTGTGT
>CAJQZJ010004760.1:10337041-10356187 GCA_907164525.1 Lophiomys imhausi
GTGTGTGTGTGTGTGTGTGTGTGTGTGTGTGTGTGTGTGTGTGTGTGCTGGAGTACAGAAGTCTAGAGCAGAGTTTGAAGGCATGCTTTCCTTAGGGCTTTCAGGGTGAGTGTATGACAGAGAAGCCTCACAACTGGGTAAGCATGGAGTGAGGCCAGCATCACAGTGGTGGGGTGAATATGTTCTTCAATGGAGAAGCACAGTTAATATAGAATAAATATAGTGAGAACAATGTAACTGTCCAAGAGAGCAGCTTTCACCTCACACAAGGAGTCCGAGGAAATGACAGGACCCTTGAGTGGGGTCCTGTAGCCACAACAACTTAAAATACTAGTGCAGATGTGGATAAGATGGATTTAAGAGAAGTGGGGTTAGAAATATTGATAAAGTGGATATTCAGTTGTTCAGGAATTGGTAAAAAAAAAACAAAGCAAGGCAGAGTATCTTACTTACACTAGTGAAAGCAACAACAAAAAACAAAAATAAAAACCATATTGGTGGTTCACAGTCACATGTGTGTATCACGTGGTAGAGCAGGTCTGGGGCAAACGGCCGATACAGGGTCTGTAGACTGAGTCATATCTATAGAGAAGGTCCTTTCTGGTAGGTCAAGAAGCCATTCCTTCCCTCTTTGTCCACTGGGAAGTTTCTCCTCATCTAAAAGCAGGAGCAGCTGAGTCTTTTCTCAAATCAAGGGAAGATCCTCTTCCTGACCTTGGGTCACTCAGATGACCTACTGGTCAGCAACTTGAACACATCTGCAGCCTTGACCCCACTTGTGTATGATGTGCCTTCATTATAAGGTCCTGAGACACCTCTAGAGAGCCTTACTTTGCCTATGCAGAAGAGAGAGCAGAAAAGAAAAATCCAAATGGAACACACAGGGAAAAGAATATTTTCCTTGAAAAGGATAACTTCATAAATCAATGAAGGAAACGAAACTTATGTGGCAGGCTAAACTACCAAAGAAGAACAGAACAAGGTTTCAGAGATGAGACACGTGAGAAACTTATTTCACAGGACCCCATCATCCAGCATAGCATCAACTGCTTGCTGTGTATTAGCTGCTATGTGCGGCAACAAGCTTATGTAATTTAATTTTGTTCCTACAATTCTATATTACTGGTTAGAAAAAAAAAACATGAAGGTTTAAAATACAGTGTTCTGTACTTGGAAATGAATAGGTAGAATGTGTTCCAGAGTATGCTTTAAAAAAAAAAAAAACCCTACACATCTATTAATTTTCGATTTTCTAGAATGTATCAAGAACACTGTCTTGGGCCAGTGTGTCCTACCCGTAGTCTCCTCGGGTGATGCCCTGACACACTGGTCATTATCTTACCATAAGGAAATTGTTTGTGTGGACTGTGCCTTTAGAAGGGATTTTTGATAAATTAAAGCTCTTTTGCAGTACAATGTCCTCTACTCTTGTCATCACATCATCTGTGATCCTATCCACTAGAGACTCTCTGAACTCTGAACCATCTTCCCTGTAGCTTCTGGAAGTCTCCAAGACCATCTTCTATGAGAGGAAAAATAGAAGTTTTGCAGGTGATACGAAGCTTTGTTGCAAGACTCCATGCCCCATCACCACTGTGTTTTCCTTTAAGGAATACAATACAAAGAGCCTCACCCAATGATCTGACTACACTTCCAAGAGAATATTATGCTTTCAAAAATCTGAGGTGAGAAGGAAGGATTGACTTTGCCCTGTTATGATGAGCACCTTTATCACATGAGAGAACTACTATTCTAAATGTCAGAGCTGGTCTCAGAACCATTTACCTAGGAAAAGGGTTCCATTTCCTCCTGAACATGGAACAAGGGTCTGGAAAGCTATGGAATTGTGGGTACTCCTGATTGAATCCACTGAGGTATCCACTAAATCCACCAAAGACTTAGTGGATAGGGCTGATGTGCTTTTGGGATATGCCCAAGGTCTTCATATGACTGGGGAGAGTATGTCCCCTCCACTGCATTTGTTGTTGGCATGTTAAAAACCATGGGAGTGCCTTGGCTAAGAATTGTGACTCTCAAACGTGGAAGAAATTCAGAGAATTGAAAGATAAGACACGAAGGCATGACATTGACTTAACAGAGACGTTGGGGTGGAAGTCAGCTCAGGGCAATGTCACAGGCCCTCAGGATCAAGGTTACAGGTCTTGGCTTGAGTATGTGCTCATGCTTTGTGTATGTGTTTCTGTGTGTTTACTGTAGGGCATGAGGTGCATGTATGTGTGTGTGTAGGTGTGTTGTATCATGTGTGTCCATGCTTGTAGAGAACAGAGGACTACACTGTTCTAAAAGCTGGCTACCTCATAGGTTTGAGAAGGGATCTTTCATAGGTCTGAAGTTTTCCATGTAGGATTTTTCTACCTCTGTCTTCCCAGCCCTGGAATTGCAAGTGCCTGCCACTGTGGCAGCTTTTCACAGGTTCCCATCAAATTCTCCTGCTTGTGAGGCCAGCACTTTACTTCTCCCAGCTCAGGATCATTCCTGATAATGTCATGTCTGTTCCCATGTTCAGGTATTCAAGCTACTGGTTCCATTGGTGGGGTCACTTGGACACGTTGGATCCATTCTCTCAAGCAGGATTGTTGATCTAAGGTGTATTGGGTCAAGTTGTCACATGCAGGCTGCAATTCTGAGCAATGTTCTATGACTTTGAGGCTTTTTTTCCTTCTGACCTTCTTTCCTTCCTTCCTTTTCTTGTCTGTGGTGTGTGTGTGTGTGTGTGTGAGAGAGAGAGAGAGAGAGAGAGAGAGAGAGAGAGAAGGCTACAGGTTGGGGCTAAGATGTCTAATTAAATTGCTTATCTATCTATCTATCTATCTATCTATCTATCTATCTATCTATCTATCTAGGGGCAGGGTCTCTCCCTGGACCTGGAGCTCATTGCTTAGCACAGTCTGGCTGGCCAGCATTCCCCAATCCCCATCCATCTGCCTTTGGGTTGGAGCTGTGCTCTGCAGACTACAGCTTTGATACGTGACGTGGAAATGGAAACAGTTTTCCTATTGAGACAGCTCTTCATCCCAGAATGAGCTTTATGAGTTAGAATCTTCCTGCCTGTGGAAGAGGCCTAAAAGAGGATGGTGCCTGAACTGAGGGCATTTATCATTTTCATTTACATAAGAACAGGCTGGTCCAGTGAGAAATCTCTAGTTATATAAATAAAATTAAAAAAGAGGGGTCTTTGCTTTTTCTTTGTTTCTCAATCACAGTCATCTCAAAATCCCAAGTGTGAGAGCAAGTGGCCATAGATGAGATATCAGCTCTCAGTGACCATAGAGATTCTGTTCCTAAGTTTGTGCCCTGGATTGATGTGTTTCTGAAGTAATGGGGAAACACCATTTTTAGGTAATATGTGAGGGGAAGACACAGGACTGGAGATGAGGGAGATGAGCTGTCTACGTGGGAGTAGCTTTTCGGGTAAATCACAGAATCACAGACACCAATGAAGACAGTGCTGGGGTGAGAGTGAGGGATTGGAGAATTTCATTTAATTCAAAAAGGCCAGAGTGATGGTAAATTTATAAGGTTGGAATTTCCAGAGCCTTCCTTGAGACCTGCAGTGAACATGGAGCCTTTCACTGGGCAAAGTGGCCACTCAGAAAGGAAGTGTCCCTTCCTCAGGCACTGCTGCCCAATGCTGAATTCTTCCCATTTATAACCCTGATTGTGTGACTCAGGGAGAGGTTGGAGTAGAACTTTCTAGCATTCTGCTCTAATACGAGCTGCAATTGCCTGGACACTAGAATCAACTGTGTTGTTCCTACACTGATTATCCCAGTGTGAACACATATGAGCAGGTACATGCATACCCCCCCCACACACACACATGCACACTCCATCTTTTCCTGTCCCCACAGAGCAGACAGTAGAAGTTTTGTGACCTTCACTAACACAAGATGCTTGGCATTTTATGCTTGTCCTAGGGGAATCCTATTTCGGCCCTACGTGGGATCCTAGCCCCTGGGGACAACTGCGTGAGCTGCACCTGGGAGCACTGTGGTTTGTGTTGGGAGGCTAATGCTGGCAATAAGCACCCAGGACTATCTGCTAATCAGGGAAGATGGCAGCTGCTCACAACAGGAGGATTGCAGGATACAGGAGGAGGAGGCCCCCCGGCAAGGCGGAGTGCGGGACAAAAATCTCCATTTTGTTACAGGTTAAAATCAATTTTGATGATTCAAACTATTCTAATGAACACTTAATATGGTCCAGCGACAACTGCAAAATCCAAAGTTTCAGTCACAAGGTTTTGATGCCGTCAGATAGCGAATGCCCCATCCACACCCAGCAAAATCTTTAAAAACCTCTCTCTTGAGGGATTGTTCAGTCAGGGTAGAAAAAAGGGGCTGCCTTCCCCTCATTGCTTCTTCCAGGTTACAGCTCTTCTCTCAGGACACAAGAATATGGCTGGGTTTTCTCACAGTGCTATTTATAGACCTAAAAGATTTGGTGGACGGCTTTTTTCTTGTGCACTATCTCACAGCGCTGAGCACACGACGTATCGCGCAGCTCTGGGGGGTGCTTGCTTGCAGCAGTGCAGGGCAAATCAGACGCACTGGACCTTTTCATTTCAGGTTATTATTTTGTAGGAAATAATGCGTGTTAAAAGAACTTGTAGATGTTTTCTGCTAATATAAGTTTGTCTGATAAGAGCTTCCCGGGGAAGCTGCTTCCTGCTGAGCCGGCTGGTTGGGCACAGCACTTAGAGCCCTTGGTGTCAGGCTGTTAAGGATTCAATTTTTTTAATGAACATTTAATTAATATTAATGTTATGCTAACAAAATACATTGATTAAATAACTCCTGTAATTCATTACATATCTTGCTAGAAACTGGCAAAATACATGCACTGTGAAAATTCCTTTGAAGTTTAAAAGCATTCGAGGATTAAAAATCCAGGAAACACACCACATTCAAAATACTGTTGTGGTAGTGTTTACTGACACTGGTGTTTTCTGTTTGCTTGCTTGCTTGCTTGTTTGTTTGTTTTTCAACCAGGTGCATGCCATTCTCAGGAATATCAACTTCAATGTCAGTCCACCACATTTTAGTTTTGAGTCATCTTTTCTTCTTCTTTTTTAGTAGTTCCAATGGCTATTTAACATGTATTATGGTAACTAACATATCCAGGCAGTCAAGTTGACTGTCCCATCCTTCATTGTCTCCATTGCACAAGAACACATAAAAGACTGATGTTAGATGTTTATGCCAAATTCTCCTTTGCCCTTTTTTTCCTGTGTAAAGATGTCCTCAAACCTTTGGAGAGTTAAGGGGAGACTGGGTTGAGTACATGGGCAATTATTTACAAACAGCAGGAGGCGTTCTAAGGCTAGCATTGTTTCTTCTCCATGACTTTCTTCAGGAAACCATTTCTCTGGTGATAGATGGTGGAACCCCACCTATGGCCCACCCATGCGCCATCTCCTTGTGTTCACAGTTGACACTGTAGAAGTCTGTTGCTTCTGCCCCTAAACTCTCAGTTCCTCACAGGATCTTTGGTGTTTGGCAAATTATTTGCCTTTGTTGCATTCATTTTTGTTTATAAAATACTAATTACCTCTTTTATTGTTTGAAGAGATTAAAAGTTAATAGGAGAAACTAAATAAACAGAATGCCATTCTGCACAAACTATATAAGCTGGTAATTAATTTCTGGCCTCCTCTGAGCTAATTAAGTCATATAAAGAAATGAAGTTAATGAACCACAATTCCAGTCATACGAGTGTAGAGACAAGCAGTTTGACTTAATGAATTAATACGATATTTCCTTTCTTAGAGGTTTTCCAATTGTTCTCCTAATCTGAAGTCCCCTTTAATGTCCCTTTCTGGTTAAAAAGTTTAATAAATGGCAGGGCAATCTGGTGATGGTGTGAGCCTGGCACTATCCTGGGAAGCAAGGATGTGGCCTGGCTTGAGAACCCTCTGAACATGAGAGACACTGTCCCTGCTCACTGTGGGCCACACCCAGTCATCAGGTCAAATTGAGCCATGCCTTCCAAGAAGACTGCCATTGCAGCCAAGGTTAGTAAACTACAGAGCCTTAAGAGCTGGACTTTCCAATTCCTCTCTCGTATTGGAAGCCAACTGCCATGGAGGTTTACTCACCCACATATATCTTTGATAATTTTTGGCAGAAGTGGCAAGAAGATGCATTATGTCTACTATTTTATAAATGAGAACCCCACCCAGCATAATACAAGTTCTGGTTTATTAAAAAAATTGTAACAAAATTATTTACCACAAACTCTATATCTTTTCTAGGATTCTCTCTAGACTTAACATATTTCTAGGACTGAGGGTTTGGTCCTGTATTGGCACATACTTGGTCCCATATTGACACATACCCTAGCTACTTGCATAGCTAATAAGGCTTATGCTTCTGGGACAAACTTGTTTGTCCTGATGTCAAAGGTTGGGACTTGGCTGACTCTGCTACAAGGATGGGCTTCAGCATGAGAGCAACGTCTAGTCTATTGATGTGTTAGTTGCTATTCTTGTTGCCATGAAGACACATCTGCCAAAGGGAAGGCTTGCTGTTTGGCTCTTATTCGAGGATGCAGTCCACTGCAGCAGGAAAGGTGTGGTAACAGAAGCATGAGGAGATTGCTCACATCAAACCAACAACTGCAACACAAAGGAAAGAACACTAGCATTCAGTTTGCCTCATCTTTTTTGAACATGAGTGTGGTATACATGCATATATGAATGTGTGCTCCCTTGTGTGGAGGCCCAGGGTTCATGCCAGGGCTATTCCTCCTGTGTTCATTGAGGCAGGATATCTCAACTGAACGGGAGCTCACCAACATCTAGTCTCTATCTACTTAGCTCCAGGGATTCCCCGTCTCTGTCTCTCCCAAGTGCTGGCATCTAAGCAGGCCACCATGTCCTCCTGCCATCTACACTGGTGGTGGGTGTCTGAAGTCCCACCCTTATGCTTATGTGGCAAGTTGAACCCCTCGGCCATTTTCTTAACACTGCTTCCTCCTCTTTATTCATCAGGATCCCAGCCTAAACTCACAAGGGTGAGTCTTCCCTCCACTAAGTCTCTCTGAAATCATATCCACAGTCATAGCTAGAGGTGTGTTTCCAGAGTGATTATAAATCCAGTGGGATTGACAACGAAAACTGTCTATCACAATGTTTCCTCATAAGGATGACAGGGATTGAGTCCTCCACAGTAAGAGCTTGTGTCCACCACAAAAAAAGAAAGTAATATAGAAAGATGAAAGAATGAGAAAGAGCATTCACAGGGGATTATTCTCACAGCAGTCTATGATTTAATGAACCCCATGGTAGGTATGTAGAGCAACTTGTGCCTTCTATGACAGATCTTGGAAGCTGGGACTCTTATTCTCTTATTTTATTATTTTTGAAATCCAAAAGATCCCTGACATTTGATAAATTCTTATTCATTTTTATGTACGAGTATCTGTCTAAATTAAGTGCACTGTTTATATCTGGGTGTCCATGGAAGCCAGATGAGGATGTTGTATCTCCTTAGGACAGGTAGTTGTGATCCTCCCCATATGGAAACAAAACATGGACAATCTGCACTCTTAAGTGTTAGGGATGATAAGCACTTTTAACCACAGAGCCATCTTTCCAGCCCCAGAAGCTTAGAATTTCTAAGTGAAAGAGGCTGGTAAGTCAGCGTCGGTTGCAGTGGGTGAAGAGGAGCTTGAACTTGGGCAATTTCTGCACTGACATCTGTGGGCTTTTCCCAGTATCACCCAGATCTTCCCTGTTTCCTTCGGTCCTAGGGGTGCCTTCTCTGGCCCCAAAAGTCAGAATTTCACAAAAATTTGCCTTCTTATCCTGTTCTAAACCAACAGGCTGAGCAGTGTTGTGTACAGAACAAAATTTTCAACAGGAGTTTGTGTAGAATCTCACCGCCATTCGTTCCCCACTGATCTAGTAAATGCACCAGTGGGGTCAATAATACACAATCAGGAGCAATGGCATAGCCCTTTCTTCAATTTCTCAGCATCACACAGCAGTGTATAGGTGTGGGGCAGAGTTCAAAGCCCTCAGTTTCTATGTTCACCTTTTCTGGCTATAAGACCACAGACAAACAGGGGACTTAATGTTCCCAAGTCCCTAGGTACTTATCTAACAATCAGGGACATGGCAAAAAACAAAGGAAGACAAGGCATGTGGCATGCACCCTGCGGAAGGCCAGAGATTGCAATGGCCAGTAACCTCAGAACCCATTATCTTCCTTAATGTTCTGCCGGCCCTGGTCTCTGGTTCCCATTGTGACTGTAATCAGAGCTTGTGAGCTTTAGTATCTCTCCTCAACCACAGACCTTCCTATGCAAGATGTACCAATGGTATGATTTAATGAACCACTAATGATTAATGATTTAATAAATCATCTTTCTCAACCTGCTAAGAATTGAACCCTGTGCCTAAGAGCATCCCTCATACTCATTGAGCCAGTTTCTTCTTGTGGTTCAGTGATGATATCACGGACCAGTCTGAGCATCTAAATGCCATCATCACTGACTACTTATCTCAGAAAGATGTAAAGTCTAAATAGCACTTCTTGGTAACTTCCTGTGGAACAGAAATCCCTCTGATCTCTTCTTATTTCTGAATCAAGTATGAAATCCCACTGAGAAAAAGGTGGACAGCATTTGGGCAAATGCACTTCATACTTACAAAGATATAAACTGAGACCATCAACCATGATTCAAATACCTCTTCCCCTCAAGAAAACAGCCATTCTTTTCAGCATGTGAATAAACAGCAGATCCTAGAGGGATACTAGGGGAAAGTACACTGTGTCAGAATGCCCATGGAGCCCTTGGCCATCAGAAGATCAAAGTTCTTCATAACCTAACCCTTTGCCATTGGCAAGAGACAGAGTAGTTGGGTAAGATGTTACCCATCATCTGGAAATCTCTGTATCTTGAGCCAGGAATGAGAAAAGACCAGGTGATGGCAGCTCCTTCTCAGTCACTGGCCATCATTTACCATCTGTGTCACACACTGAACACCCAGCTTGGCACTGTAGGGGGTGATCTATTCATGATGCCTGTGTTCATCCTCACCTCCCTCTGTTAGATGTGACTTCCATAAATGTAGGATAAACCATTATGCAGCTTTTTCCTTTAGGCCTAATAGGACCATTGGCCATTATAGAGCAGAGTTTGCTGTCATGGTACCAAAACAAGCAGAGTAAAGTAGCGATAACCATGTCTACACAATAGTGACAAGACTGTTGATGTTCCTACCAGGAGTAGATGAAGAGGAGGGTCATAGACCTTCACCTGGAATTTCGGCAGTTACTTCCTGCTCTCCTACCCACATATGGTCTGGGAAGGTGCTGTAGGGGCATCTGACTTTTTGACATTGATGTGATTGACATCTGTAGATGTGTTGAACTGCATTTACATCTATCCTCAACCTTATGCAGCCTGTGTGCTTCAGGATGGGCTTGCATTGTTCTGTCAACCCCCTCATGATGGTCAGGGTTGGCAGAGGCTTTGTTTCTCCCTCCTGTGACCTACTAGGAAGGTTTCTTTAATGTGAATGACAGCCCCAGTGAGACAGCCCCTCTCCAGAACAGAGGCTGGGCTCAAACAGATTACGGGACTGTTTGGGATCCTCCTGGTATAAACTAAGGTGATCTGTGAAAGCTAGTAGATTGTCAGGTACATGTTTTTCTATCATCTTTCAGTAAGGTTCAAGTTTCAGAACCAGATACTTTTAGGACAATTGTCTTGAAGCACAGGGTTGTCCTTTTCCTTCAGTCCTTGGATCCAAAGACACATCTCCCAGAGAATAAACCCTGAGTGATCCAGGAGTACTACCCATAGGCCTTTGCAGAACAACAACAACAACAACAACAACAACAAACAGTGTCCTTGTGTTTGTGGACAAGGTTCCAGTCCTTCTCAGCACACCCCACCCCCACTTTACTCTCCACTTTTTCAAAATCATTTGCACTGGTAAACACAGTTGGTTAATCTTCACTGTTAACGTGACACACCTAAGAAGATGGATCATCAACTGAATAATTGCCTCCATCGGATTGGCCAATGAACAATTATTGTGATAGATAATTAATTAGTGTAGGGAGGCCCAGCCCACTGTGGGCAGAAGAATCCCTAAAAAGGTAGGCCTAAACTGTGTAAGGTCCATGAACATGGGAGCAAGTCAGTAAGCAACATTCCTACATGGTCTCTACTTCAGTTTCTGCCTCCAGCTCTTGCTTGAGCTCTTGCATCCTTAAACAGCTGGCTACTTGCTGGTGTCTCCAGAGATGCTTAAGTCCTCAGGCTACTAAAGTCCCTCAGGGGGTGGAAGGGTGAACGCAGATCCCAGATGGCTACAAAGATGTGGGTGAGGGGCACCTTCCCAGAGTGAGTTTCAGGAGTTTGCTAAGACTGTTCATGGTAGAGGTAGCATCAGATAATGGGGACAGCTGGGGTTTGAGGGCTTGACTACTCTCAAGCTGATATTTGCTGTGATCTGACAGAAGGCTACAGGGTACCAGGAAGTTAGGGAGTCACCCAGACCTCCAGGGTAACTCTGAGATGAAGTTCACTGATGGATCCTCTCTATTGATTTTATGGAAGAAAATATGGAACTTCAGGACATGGGACAGAATACATATTTTCACCTTTCCCAAAAAACAAAAGAAGATCTCACAGGTAAGGGCATGCTGGTAATATCTGAGTAAGCGAAGCTGTGCTAATACTCTAGCTAAAACCTTGAGCCTCCCCAAAGAACTTTATGTTGAAGCCTTGGTCTCCAGTTGGTGCCACTGGGAGATGGTAAAATCTTAACATGTGGAGCCTAAAGCAAGGACTTTGGGTTATTCAGGGGCATGGCCTTGAAGGAACCTGGAGCCCTGGTCTCTTCTTCCTCTCTCTGTCACCTCCAAGATAGTTTGATCTTCCACCTGCTCCTTCCCTGATGAATCAACACAGATTCAGTCAGAGTCAGACAGCCAAACAATTATGGGCTAAAACCTCTAGAGTCCTTTTATCTCCCAAAGGTTGGTCCTCACAAGTGTTTGCTACAAAGACACACTATATTTTTCTGTTGCTGTCCAGTTGAGGACATACAACAAAGCTCATGTGGCTCAGCCACCAATGCCCTATGAGAACTGCTACCTGGAAAACTCAGTTCCTACACCAGGGGGGCAGGGCTGGTTACAGATGCATCTAAGATTGAGATCAGGACAACAGTGCACAAAGATTGCTCACAGAGCTACCTGGTCTGCCTGGACATCATCCTTGGGAGGCATATATGTGATCACACCATAAAGAAGTGTAGAAAGCTAAAGCATTTCCTTAAAAGTTTGGCTTTAGTCAAGACCAAAATGAACTTAAGACTTCTGAGTACACATTAAGAGAAACTGAGCCTGGGTTCACACTGGCTTTGGCACATGTGAACAGCCAGTCACCAAAACCAGCTCAGTGTTATATGTGGGAGATTGCCTCTCCTGAGCTGGCCAGTAACTAAAGCACAGTAGCCTACAGCATAGCCCTCCACCCCCGAGTGGACACCAGTTGATCAATTTTATTTCCATCCTCCAATCAAGAGCAAGGCTGACAGACACTCAGAGATGTATTTCATCTTGATTTACCAAATTTCATTTACCCATCTCCATTATTTGCTCAGATGCTAAGAATACATCTTTTCTTGGCCATTTGCTCCTAATTGATGAGGTGGCCATGCGTGCAGGTCTGGGCTCTCTGGCGGGCTGTCTCTGGCTTTTGATCGACTGTGGATGAAGTCGGCTTTTAGGACTCGCAACAGCAGCCTCTTCTATGGCCACACAGCACTCGTTACTAATGAAAAGCATGGCTGTCAGGCCCTGGAAAGCCATCTAATTAAACTGGGAGATTTCCATAAAACGAGTTTGAAATCAATCAGTCAATACTGAAACCACTTAGGAAAATGTAGCATGAGCAGTGTGCCTTAGCCCAGGAGGAGGCCAGGCACACCATCGGTCTTCTGTTCAGGCTCACAGGATCGCCTGCCTTTCCATGACCTGACCATGGTCACTGGGAGTATCTTCTCTCAGAATTCAGAGATTCAGATAATAGACATCACAGACTAGACCATAGTTATCTCCCTCTCCCCAAAGCATAGCTGTGGTCTTGATGGGAGCTACTCCCAGCTCTGCACTATAGGGTGTACAGCTTCGTGGAGCCTGTTAGCAGGAACATGCCTCATACTGGGCTGTCTGAATGCCCTACCTGTTCCAAATTGTTGGTGTAACTTGTAAGTGTTCTCTAATATGCAACTTTTGTGCACAAAACCAACATCTAGATAGTTCCATTACATTTTCTTTTGCATTGTGAAATCAAAAATTGTTTATACAAGGAAGAAAATTTTTTAAAGTTTTGACAGGGAAACTTGAAACATATGCATCTAGATAGTAATCTCTTTGTGTGACTAGATGTTCTGTCCTGGAGACAGGGGACTAATTTCTGGGCTACAATCTCTCCTAATACTTGGAGAGCCAAATGTCTTCTTAACTACCTTCACATACAGTACCTAATAATTTTATTTAAAAAAATTGGTTCCGTACAAAACTATGAATACTGAATTTTTGCAAGGATTAAATAGCAACAACAACAAAAATGAACTCTACATTTATTGAAATATAGGGAGGAGTTTTAGTATTTTAAGTAGTTGTCTGCTTTATACCCAAACCACCCATTTCATTTGCACCTATATTTAAGAAATAAAGTTAAACTCCTTTCCTTCTCTGGTCTTTATCAGGCTCAGCACACATGGGTTTAAAATGCCAGGCCCTGCCTGGGCAGCAGGTTAGGAATTCCTGGCACCCATTTACAGACTGTCCTGCTATAGCCCAGGTTTCCAACATTAGCCAACTGATTATTGTTCACAATTTGTCTTCAAAGAAAAGATCCTTCTTTCCCTATGCATTTGAATGCCTAAGATTATATATCCACCTGTAAAACACACACACACACACACACACACACACACACACACACACACTCACACGCACACACCCTGAAATGGCTCATGGGAGGAGGTGCATGTTCTTCCTACAGTGAGTTGAGCTATAAGGAGTTTGCATTTCAGTTTTGCACATTTATGAAATGAGAGACCAGCTATCTCACCAGGTGACTTGCTTATTTTGGTTTGCTTAAGTGGCTCTGGCAGCTAGCACACTGAATGCACACACTTCCAGGATGTGATCATTTTGTGTAATCACTCATTCAACAACCACTTCCTACGCATCCCATAACCTTCAGGACTTGCATTTATCAAGCGCTGAAATTAATCAGATATGGATTGTGTGAGTTAAAATAAGTAAAGCACTTTGATCAGTCTTGAGAACACAGGGAAAAAGGTAAGAGAGGTCATTCTTGAGGCCATCAACAGCACTTCTGCAGCAGTGGAGATGCCATTGGTGAACTGGACTTTAAGCTACTGCATGGGCAGTGACACAAGAGACTCTTAAAGGTCAAAGGCAGGTGCAGTGCCAGTACCTGCAGGCACAGCACGTGAGAAACAGAAATGAGAAACAGAGGAGTCCAAGGCCACCCTCATCAACATAGTGTGTGGGAGACCAGCCTGGCATACATGGGACTCTGCCGTACACAAACGACAGAGTAGTGATTTGAGGATACAGGATTTGAGGAAAGTCTCTGGCTCTGTCTATAATGTCTAGGGGACCCGAGCCTTGGTGACTAAGCTGAGCCCAGATAGTGCAGGCTGTCAGGGTGGTAGCTGGGCTGATTGCAGCAACTGTGTGGGATGACAGCCTCAGCCATGTGGCTGGCCAGGGAAAGCCTCCAGGGAAGATCACAGGGTCATGGCAAAGAGTTCATAGTTCATAGCAGAGGCCACACTACTCTCAGCATTCATTTTTTGGCTTCAGTGCTTTGAGGAATGTCCAACTTTCAGACCAGATACTGATACTCCATGTATCAAAAGCAGCTTCTCCCTTGGGTGTGGGGCTGGAGAGAATTCTAGAGTCCAGATAACCCACCCCAGACCAGGGTGATGAAGCTGGGGGTCCTTTGTACCTCCTCTAACACCATCTTGTTCCATCCCTACTTGTTCTGTCCTCCTGGCCAGCCACCTCGGCTTTCTGTTGATGCAGCCTTTACTTTTACTCCAACATGCTTCCTGTTAACATGTGTTCTGTCCCACTTCTTATTCACTGAACTTCCAAACTGGGCATCAATAAACATGAAGACAGTATCTGACAGTATTGCCTTGATCTGAAACTCTCAGAGCAGGGGCTATGAAGACAGCTCTGTTGGTAATGTGACTGACATGTAAGCTCAGGGATGTGGGAACCCAGGTAAAATCCTAGGACGATCCCCAGGTTCATTGACCAGCCAGCCTAGCGGAGCCAGTGAGTGTTGGGTTCAGTGAGAGACCCTGTGTCAGAAATAATGTGGAAGGAAAGTGACCAAGGAAGACATTCATTGCTGATCTCTGGGCTCCACATACGTAAAGGCACACACACACACACACACACACACACACACACACACACACGCAAACACACACACCCCACATAAGAGATACACTCACACATACACACACACACACACACACACACACACACACACACACACACTCGCACAACCCTCAGAATGAAGATGTTTGTTTCTTTTAAGTACTAGGCTTCAAATCCATCCCAACTCCAAAGGCTATACAGGATGCTTGCCTGCCCACCTGTGCATTTCTGTGATAATCATTATTCCCCAATAGCTCACTTAAAACAAATGAAATATGGTGCAGTGGATAGACCAATGGAAGCTGTCCCTCTCCATGCCTTCTTGTTCATGCTGCCATGTCACACCCACACACACACACCTTCACACTCACACCCACACACACACACCTTCACACTCACACCCACACACACACACCTTCACACTCATACCCACACACTACATATGGGGATCCGGTGCACACCTGCATTCTCTTGGTCCCTACCAAGCCCGCTCTCCATCTGGAAACTCATAAATACTTCGAATTGAATTACATTGACACTAGCTGTAGCTGACTCTGGCATGGCTGGGCTGAGTCACTTAGTATGCACAGCATTCTTCCACTATTGGGCTGGCACCGATGTGTTGTTTACTGATTTACGCTAATTCAAACAGTTTATAATATGTCAGAATTTTTCCAGGGGTTATAGAAGAGATGTTTGGGAAGGCATGCACAGACATTGATAATTAGTACGTTAGCCCTGGGGTGTTTAACAGGCTTGTTTCTGCAAAAGGGAGAGGAAAATAAGAAAACACCTGGGTATGTTAGCAAAAAAACATATTTACAGAAAAAATGTACACATTTAGACACAGGCAGGCACTCACTGGCACACACACACACACACACACACTGCACACACACATGCTGCACACACACACACACACACACACACACACACACACACACTACACACATGCACAAACTTACCAATTTGCTTAACATATTGGTGTGCACACAGACGCACATGTGCATGTGCATACGTGGTCACAGGCACACATGAGCCCAATCTGTTTTCCCACACTGGCAAACTTCTGATTTTACAGAGAATTTAAATATTTAAATATTTGGAGCAACTTGGGAAGGGCAGTGTAAAACTAATGACTTAATGACTACCACGCCACACTAGCTACCAGCCTCACAGGTGCATTCACAAGTTCACAAGCAAGGGAGTTCTTGACATGAGAAGAACTCTGCCAGTCCACTTTTTTTCCTCTAAAAGTTAATTTTGCAAGATGTAACTAAAGAACTTAAATTTTGTGGAAAAGGATTTTTTTTTTTTTTTTGAGATTTGATACCAGTTTGTACATTCTCCTTCCTGGATCCGCCCAACACTTCCAAGGTGAAGCTCAGTGAACTCGGATTGCGCTCATGTGTGCTGCTGGTCTCTTGGACCTACTTTCTTGGAGAAGTCTTGCCCAGTATTGAGGTCTCAGAAGACTGGACTCCTCTAGGAGCTGCTGTTCCCAAAGGGAAACTATGGGTTAAAAGTAAAATGGTCTATACTTACCCCAAACTTTTGACTTATGGGAGAATCTCTAAAACAAAACAGAAAATTTTTGCAAAGGCAATTTTTATTGCTTCCATTTTCAAGTTTTTTTCCCCCAAAACACAGAGGTGCCCTTATAAAGCCAGGTCTACAAAATAATGCAGACCTGGTTTTCCTGCCAGGGCAGGTCAGTCTAAAACCAATCCTCTTTGGAAGTTTATATGACCCATCAATATTCATAGTCAAAAGAAGTTCAAAGAGCTTGTCCTTAAATCTCAAAATTCATAAATAAATACAAATTATAATTCTAACATATATTGTTTCCTAAGAACCTTAGAGGTAAGGATTCAGCTTTCTAGCTGCCACCTGAGCATTCTTCTCTGGTGGCAGCTTCATTTTTATATAGGAAAGAAAGAAGGAAGGAAGAAGAGGGGGGAGAAAGGGAAACATAAAGGAAAGGAAGGAGGGAGGAAGTTTGGAAGGAATAGAGAAAGAAGAAAGAAAAGAATAGATGAATAAAGGGATGAAGGAGAAAAGGGAGGGATAAGGGGTGGGGTAGAAACAGGACCACAGCACCCTCTCATCGCCTCTCCCCTCCCTGATGGAGATTACAGCTCCTTGTCCAGAAGATAACAAGAATCACACTGTAAAGCCGCCTTTCAAGCTAGCGGTTCCTTCACTAATAATCGGGATTTATTACTGGGTCCATCTGCTGTCTCTGTAAGGTCACAAGGTGAACCACAGGCATGGCTGATGTCACCATCAAGGTAGCTGGTCGCAAATGGGCCCTGACAAGTGTACTTTTAAAAGAATATTGTAGCCAGAGCACTCTGAGCATGGATGTCACACTGATAAGGAGAATCATCCTAAAATACTGAAAAACATGTCAGCGTTTAACCCTTTCATCCACGGGATGGAGTCAGGCTGTCAGCTTAGCACTGAGTGCCAGCTGAAAAGAATGAAGCTGGGCTCTGTGACACAGGCCCAGGTGGGCTCATCTATATACACTGCAGGCCACATGCACCAGCTCCAGATTTCCCCAGAACACATGCTTGTCCCAGGAAATTAAGGGGGAACTAGAGTGCCCAGAATCTCCAAGTCTCCTCATGTGTCACACCCTTCTTTGGCTTCTAGTGAGCAGGTTTTGCTTCCAGAAGCTACTGTCAGATGTCCCTGTGTGTTTTTTTTTTTTTTTTTTTTTTACACAGATTCCAAAGGATCATAATGATACAGCTAGAGTCTACATTTCTACAGGGCTGTTGCTCATCAAGTCATGGCTGTGGCACTCCCTCCTTTCCACATTTAAGAGAGTAAGCAGAGCAGAGTGGTCATGCTAGGCACAATTCTCTTCCCTCCATGGAAGAAGTGGGAGCATTTTCTTTAGAGACTATTGCTGGCTTGTCTCAGGTCAACCCCACAGAGGATGTCCCCTTTCACTCAGCTATGTTAGAGACAAGCTGTGATGGCCACCTTCCTGAACATTCCTATCCTTCTCTGCTCCCTGGCTCAGTCATTGCTGGCACCATTGTCTTCAGTTTGTGGAGCCTCTAAACCTGGGTCTCACAGGTCGTGTGTATAGCATGTGTATGAAGCCTCCAGGCAGGGAAGCCATTTCATGGAAACCACCATCCAACTCAGCCAAGCTCTGTCTCTAGGATGTTGACAAAGGGTCTCTCAGGTGACTGATGGTTATTGTCTGCACCTGTTTGCACCTTGTCTTAATGAGCTGGGTGTCTGTCTTTAGGATCAGAGTAAGGAAGAACAAGGAGGACAGTCATATCCTGAGAATAAGTCAACGAGGACAACACTGGGTAACCAACAGCTGTCCCGTTGAGACTCAGTGAGATCACAAGATGATACTCAGCTCCATGCCTGATGAGTGCAAGGTGTCTATATCACCAGGCTTTCTGGGGTATCTGATAATTTCTGAACACATCATGTTGAGTGACCTCTCATGTCAACTACTTCTTACTTCAGCCCTTGCTTCGAAAGATCAGGGAAACTTTGTCATTCACTTTCTTATTGGTTATGTGACTTTTCACATCTGCTTCTCCTTGAACTCCTAATGACCAAATCAATGATTGTCGCATAGAAGGGACATTTGTAGCCATCTTGATCAGTGGCCTTCTTCCACACTCTTTGCTGTTCTGCCTGATGTCAGACAGCTGTACACACCGTACTCCATGTGTGGATCATGTGGACACCCAGGTCCCACATGGAGTGCATGGCTGCAGATACAGAGATGAGCAGTCCTCTTCTACTGTCTTTTCACCCAGAAGGCCAGCATGGAAGCCTGGGAGTCGGGGTGCTTGTGGCTGCTTGTGGTGGTTTGAATAAGAATGGTCCCCATCAGTTTATATATTTGAATGCTTGGTCCCAATTGGTAGACAGTTGGGAAGGATTAGGAGGTGTGGCCTTGTTGGAGGACAATGTATCACTGGGGGCAGGTTTTGAGATTTCAGAATTCCATTCCACTTCCTGTTGGAGTCATCTAAAAGATGCTTGCATTTTGGTTGATGGTCACTGGTCCCAGGATCTGGTTGCTGCCTAGACAAGGACATTGTCAGGTATATCTGTTTTGTTGTCAAACCTTGCTCTTGATCTATGTAATTTAAAGTCAATTGGTTATGTAAAATGCTGAAGCCTGGATTGGGTGGAAGCGAGGTAGGCAGAAAAAGGGGCTTTTGGGGCAGAGAGGAGGATCACAGGAGGAAGAAGACAAGCCATGGGTTAGAGAGAAGAACATCATTACATGTAGCCTGGAAGATCAGCATAGCTTGGAGAAATACAGGCCAAGGAGACGTATGAATATTATATGGGGTTTTATTTTGGTAATAGAATTATAAGCTAGTTTAGATGAGACAAGATCGCTCAATCCAGGCTAAGGTTTGTTAAAATACATCAGGTGTCTGTGTGGTTATTTATAATGGCAGGTTAAGGATTAACACCACCGCCAATTAACTATAATATGAATAGTTGTAATAATTTAATTATTTCAACAATTTTCACCTAGCTCTATCCCTCTCTCTCTCTGTCTCTCTGTCTCTGTCTTTGTCTCTCTCTCTCTCTGTGTATCTCTCTCTGTCTCTCTCTCTCTGTGTGTGTGTGTGTGTGTGTGTGTGTGTGTGTGTGTGTGTGTGTG
>CAJQZJ010004760.1:10356197-10410362 GCA_907164525.1 Lophiomys imhausi
TGTGTGTGTGTGTGTGTGTGTGTGTGTGTGTGTGTGTGTGTGTGTGCTTGTGGATCAATGTGAGCTCTCAGTTACTGCTCCAGTGCCATACCTGCCTGCTGCCATGCTCCCTGCCATGGTGATCACTGACTCGAACCCTCTGAAACTGTCAGCTTGTAGCAAACTCTTCTATAGGTTGTCTTGGCCACGGTGTCTCTTCCCAGCCATAGAACAGTAACTAAGACACTGTGCATCTCAGAACTAAGACAGCTGCCTTTGCCTCCAGTGTTCTTCTTTTCACCAGCTGCTCTTCCCACCATTTTCTTGTCTGTGCATCTACACTATTGAAAATGGATTAGAGGCACTAATAAGGCTCTGTGATACCACTGAGCCACTTGCAGGGACAGGTCACCCTCACCCACCCACCCCCATCTCATTGCTTCTCCTGTCCCACTGCTTGTTACTTATGGCACCCTCTCTCTCTAGGTGCTCTGGACAGGCTCAATGTGAACATTAATATGGAGGGCTAGTCCAAAAGACAGAATCACTTCTGTTACACTCTTAAATAAGAGACTTTTTCTGGATCACTGCCAGAGACATACACACCGTTTCATATGGAGTTTCTTTCTCTATAGAGGAGTATTTAGTTTTTCTAAATAAACTCTTTTTAATTATGCTTATTGATTTTTATTGATTTTTTTATTTCTTCAAGTTACATCTCAATCATAATCCCCTCCCTCCTCCCACTCCCAGTCCCACCCTCCTATCCTCTTCCCCCTCACCCTCCTATCTGCTCTTTTTTTTTAAAGTTTAACTTACATCTTTTTCATCCCAAGAGCTCACCTTTTTAGTCCAATAAACAGCTCTTTTTCTTATAACAATAAATATAATAAAAAAACTATAAGAATAATTAGGCCACAATTATGGAAATTTGTTACTTCGCGTTACATCTCCATCATAGCACCCTCCCTCCACCCTTCTCAGTCCCACCCTCCCACTCTCTACCCTCTCTCTCACCTATCCTACTCCTCCTGTGTGGGGTGTCTCCACATCTCAGTCCTCTCAGTTCTTCAGTTTTATAAGAGCTAAGAGCTTTCTCTTCCACTGGGAGCCTGCGTGGTAGCTTCACTAGGGCAAAGTGTCCCACTAACAGGTAACAAAATCTGTGTTCCTGTTCCTTTGGTTCAAGTTATAAGTTCCTGTTCCTTTGTGTCAAGTTATAAGTCAATTCATACCATTTGCATCTTTCTGGGCCTGGTTTAGCTCAATCAGGATGAGCTTTTCTAGATCCACCCATTTGGCAGCAAATTGCATGAGTTCCTTTTTCTGATAGCTGAGTAATATTCCATTGTGCAAATGTACATAGTTATTTTTATTCATTCTTCAGTTGAGGGGTTGTTTCCAGTTTCTAGCTATTACAAATAAAGTTGCTATAAACATAGTTGAGGAGATGTCCTTGTGTGTCTAGATGTATGCCCAGAAGTGGAATGGCTGGGTGGGTCTTGAGGTAGAGTTATTCCAAGTTTTCTAAGATACTGACAGACTGATTTCCATAGTGGTTGTACAAGTTTGGACTCCCACCAGCAATGGAGGAGTGTTCCTCTTTTTCCACAAGATGGAAAGATCTCCCATACTCATGGATAGGTAGGATCAGCATAACAAAAATGGTCATCCTACCAAAAGCAATAGACAGATTCAATGCAATTCCTATCAAAATACCAACACAATTCTTTACAGACCTTGAAAGAACAATTCTCAACTTCATATGGAATAACAAAAAAAAACCAGAATATCTAAATCAATCCTGTACAATAAAAAAACATCTGGAGGTATCACCATCCCAGATTTCAAGCTATACTACAGCAATAGTATTAAAAAACAGCATGGTACTGGTATAGAAACAGACCAGTAGATCAATGGATGAATTGAAGACTCAGAAATAAACCCACACACCTAATTTTTGACAAAAATGTCAAAACTGTACAATGGAAAAAGGACAGCATTTTCAACAAGTGGTGGTGTGGTGGTCTATCTGGATGTTGACATGTAAAAGAATATAAATAGACCCATATTTATCATCTTGCACAAAACTTAAGTCCAGTGGATCAAAGACCTTAACATAAATCCAGACACACTAAATCTAATAGAAGAAAAAGTAGAGAAAAGCCTTGAAATCATTGGCACAGGTGACAACTTCCCGAACAGAACACCAATAGCTTAGGCTCTAAGACCAACAATCAGTAAATGGGACCTCATGAAACCGAAAAGCTTCTGTAAGGCAAAGGACACTGTTATTAGAACAAAACGGCAACCTACAGAGTGGGAAAAGATCTTTACCAACCCCACATCTGACAGAGAGCTAATATCCATAATTTACAGAGAACTCAAGAAATTAAATGCCAAGAAACCAAATAATCCAATCAAAAAATGGGGAACAGAGCTAAACAGAGAATTCACAAAGGAGGAATCCCTAATGGCTGAGAGACACTTGAAGAAATGGTCAGCATCCTTAATCATCAGAGAAATGCAATTCAAAACAACTCTGAGATTTTATCTCATACCTTTCAGAATAGCTAAGATTAAAATCTATTTTTATTAAATGAGTTCTAATAATTCTGCAATTTATATGATGGCTTGGTACTTGCGTGTTATCTATTCAAGGAGGGAGAAGCCCAGCAGTTGGGAAAGATGGCAGATGGTGTGTTTAAGCATCAATAGAGTAATGATTGACATTGAATGAAAGCAGAAATAATCTAAGTGTTCCTTCCTGAAATGAAAATTCCTTACTTTTTGGGAAACCCCCTTGTGCATGGAAGTAGGCGTGGACTGATTCTCTGTGTATTCGGCATGAGCTTCCCAAGAAGATGATAGCCAAACCTTGGTCAGGTATGAGGTTGTTAACAATTTTAATATTGATATTTAAGCAAAGAAAATGGTTTATGTCATTACATCATGTAGATTCAGAACACAGAAACTTCACTGATACCCCGTTCGGTATTGGAGGGGCAAACACAGCCTGGTGGAAAGCTGTGATAATCCTGTGATTACTCTGTGCAACTGCAGATGCTCCCGCCCAGCAACTGCACACTTGTGGATTATTAACTAAATGCAACTGTTTGTGATGAGAGAGACTCAGGGTTCAGACAATTCTGCCTCTTTGTTCATCTGTTTTATACTACGTGTGAGAATTTTGAGTGTTTTATTCCACTCTAGTGGTTCTGGGCCTTTTCTGTATTGTAATAGTAGAACCTATCAAATTTGCCTCATTCACCTTGCAGCATGGCAAATATCAATTTAGGTAATGAGGCACAGGTATAGCTATAAGCATCTCTTAAAGAATTCCTCGGCTATGAATCTACCTCTGGCACAGCAGCCTGGTTCCTAACTCTGGCTCGCTGGCAACACTCAGACCTCCGGTCATCAGCATGCACACTCAGCGCCACCTGTGAGCTGCCAACTCGGGCCGTGCATGAACAGATGCAATGCAGTAAATAAAAACAACACACCCTTAGCTGCCAGCTCTTGTGTGTTCCTCTGCTGCTGCTGTGTCCTGGTTGCTGTTCATCTCAGTGGGATCTCATTTCTGCATTTATGGAAAGCCTTATTCTAAAGTGGGATGGCACAATTGATGAATCCCTGTTGGTGGAAGGTCTAACTCGCTTGTTCTGAAAGGCTGATTTCAATCCTGAGATCTGGTACTGCTCCTTCTGACACATTCTCTGATTGGTTAATAAAAGTCACTGATGGCCAATTAGCTAGGCAGAAAGAGTATAGGAAGGTGGTGTTTCCTGAGATGGAAACAGGAACCCTGGGTTTTACACAGAAGAATCTCTCTTTTCTGCCAGGAGACACAGAAGTAGGCAGACACATGGTTGTTTAGGATTAGTCTGGGTTATCTTAGATTACCTAGTAGAGACTCTGCCCAGCTAAGGGTTAAGCATTGAAACATTAAAAAAGTCTTGGTGTAATTAATTATTAGGATAAAGACCCTGTGAGTTTCAGATTGAAAGGGATACAGGCTTCCAGACACAGGCCTCATAGCAGGCCCAGGCAGCAACCCCGCCAGGCCACCACTAGCTGTTCCAATGTCCTAATATAACAGTTTAAAGTTATTAATAAATATCCAACAGCTACCCCACCAGACCTATAGGCCTCTAAAGCAAGTCAGTCCTGCCCATCTCCCACCAGGCCACTTGTTGCTCTGCTGGCCTAATATAACAATTTATAGTTATTAATGAAGATATTAGTTTAAGTTGCAGGTGGTGAAGGCCACCCTTGGTCCAGCACTTTTTCTCCAGGATGGATCAGGCTGCCAGTTAAGGCAGGCCAGGCCTGCTGGCCTCCCTCCAGTCCACTAGCTACTCCGTGAGCCTAATCTTATGGTTTATACTTATTAATAAATACAATTGATAAATAAGTTGCAGTTTCAAATCCCTTCTTTCCTGCCCCCTATGAAGGTGAGAGAAGTTGTCCTCCTCAGCCCCTGGCCCAGTGATGAACCTGGTGTGGATTACTGATTTATTGTGACAGGAGAACTTCAAGCAGGGGCTTCCTAGTAATTTCTTCATGAGCAATGGCATCCCCATGTCTGGGGTGTACATAGGATGAGTCAGTTTCTGCCCCCACTGCTCCTCCTAGCTAAGACAGAACTAGGAGGAGGTAAGCTGTAGTGGTATAGGATGAGCTGATGTCTGCATGACTGTGGTCCAGGCACAACCAGGAGGTGCTGAGAGACTCTGACCGTGGTCCTCATGTCCTTCTGAGTGACAGTGATATCTTGTTTGAGCCCTTTGATGAGGTCACACTGCCAGATACCTGGAGGCTTTTCAGCTTGACTTAGAAGTAATAACTTTTTTCAAAGTAACACAAATTATCACAAACACTTTGCATGTTTTTGCAGTGCCCAATCTTTAATTTAAACAAGGAGAGGAACAAAGGCACTCCATGAATTACTGAAACTACCACCTGGTTAAATTGCTGTGTGTTGCTGTAACATTTTCAAAAATTGAATTATGAAGGTAAAGTTGCATTGCACTACATGTCAGCTCATGGTATCTTATATCCAAAAGGAGTCAATTGTTTCTGACACAGTGTCTTACTATATAGGCCAGATTGGTTCTGAACTCTCAAGCAAACTTCTTACCTGGGCTTCTTGAGTGCTGAGATTCTAGGCATGTGCCACCTACAGAGCTGAAAAGAAATATATTTGAAACATGCATAAATTATGAATTTAGCATTACTAATTTTAAAATACTGTCAAATAATAAAAATAAAATTGCTATTCACTATGCCACAAAGTGTGTGTGTGTGTGTGTGTGTGTGTGTGTGTGTGTGTGTGTGTATGAATGCACATACCACAGTGTACTTGTAGAAGCCAGAGAACAATTATCAGGAATTGGCCCTTGCCACACTGGGTACTACAGGCTAGCTGACCTTTGAACTCAGGACAGTTTTACCATTTCCCACTCCCATCTTGCCATTGTAGTGCTGTGATTACAGATGCAGGTCATTTCTTCTGGCTTCTTTTGTGAGTTCTGGGGGCAGAATTTGAATCATCAGATGTGTGCAACTAGTTTCTCTACTGGCTGTGCCATCACTCTGGCCATCATTGTATTTCAACAGAAGAAGGAGAGAAACTGCACAGTGGTGAGTATATTTTTGTGTTCTCTGTGTAAGGAGTGACACTACTGAGCCAGTGAACACATTTGTCACCTTGCACAGCAGTGATTATTTCTCTCTGTGAGAACACTTAAATTCTGTTCTCATGAAGCTTCAAATAATCCATCCATTGATAATGTAATTAGTATGTTGCATCACTCATAGCTCTAATGTGCCATCCTGGTTACTCACTCACTTTTCAGGGGTGCTTGCTTGTCTAGAAGGAAAGCAACTGACTTCAGAGCACAGCCACCACTGACAGCAGTTGGGAAACTTCCTGAGAGGAAGAAGGGTGCTAGAGTCCAGTGAGGCACCCAGGTGCGGTCCTCAGGAATCTTCACTATCTGCAATTGCAACTGCTTTATAAATTGGAATCAGTCCTTAGTCGCCGAGTTGGTGGTGCACAACAGCCTCGGGACAAAGGCAGTCCCAATTTAAATGCCACATCATTAAACAGTTCTAACATTGTTGGCATAACCATTTGTTAGCTTAACTGTCTGAACTCATGTGCATGAAATTTAATTTTTATATTTAGGTTAGCAATATACACACAGCACAGTTATACATGAAGGAAGATAGGCTTGTGAGAAACAAATCTGTGAATGTCTGTGTCATCAGGACATTCTGCCTGTCTTCCTAGGGTTCACTGTCACTATAGAATTTCTCACCTTTCTACCTGATGCAAAACTTGAACTTCCTTTTGGATTTTTTTAGTAAAGTTCTGCTAAGAATGAGTTCTCTGGAATTTAATTTATTTATAAATATCTTTTCTTCACTTTCATTATTGAGAAGGTTCCCCAGGCTGGCTCCCCATGTGTTTGAGACACAGTCATCTCTTGCAACTCCTCTGGCTTGGTTCTGCAAGATAGGAGCTCCCTTAAGAATAACATAAGCTGAATGTTGTTGGCATTCAGCCATGACAACATAAAATAGAGAGACAGAGAAGTCAAGAAGCAAGCTGTGCCCATATGGCTCTGACAGTGAGGCATTCCTAACCACAACCCAGCTGGCCAGAGGACAAGTGTACTGTAGCTAGCTGAGCTGGAGAGGAGACCAGAGTTGGGGTGAAGAACCTGAAAAGGTCAGGATGAAGACACAAGCAGAGATGACCTAGAAGTCCACAAGGGGTCCCACACAAGTCCTTAACTATGAACGTTTTGGTAGATTTGCTCAAGGGACTTCCAAAGCCTGGTCAAACAGTTGCTTCAAGATGCAAAGACTATAGAGGATGAGTAGGGTTGGGGATCCATGGAGTTCTACTTTTTTCGTAGTGTGGTGACTCACTAGTGTCCAACATACAAAATAATCCACTAGGAGAGGCCAAGGCATTAAAGTAAGGCTCGTGTCAGAAAAGGTCTGCTTTCTTCTTCTCTAAATCACTTTGTGCTCCTAAAGATAAAGAACACTGTTGGGGTAGTGTTAAGCATTCTAAATGTTAATTGGTCCTGTTTTCTGTCTGTTACTTACATTGACTCTGATTGGTGAAATAAATGCTGAGGCCTGAGATTGGGCAAAGACAGAGAAAGGTGGGACTTCCTGAGATTAGAACAGGAAGCCTGCACTTTAGACAGAGGATTCAAGCATTCCAGCCAGCAGGAAGGACAAAGAAGAAGATATTCCAGCCAGCAGCAGAAGGAAGAAGAAGACACACACCATGGGTTAGAAAAAAGAACCTCATTCCACATGGCCTGGAACATCAGCTAGTGTGGAGAATGGTGGTCCAAGGGTACATATGTATATATGGTGTCATATTTTGGTAATAGACTTAAGAGCTAGCTTAGTTGGTCCAGAATTGCACAACTCAGGCCAAAGCTTGTTAAAATCCACGTGGTGTCTGTGTGTTCATTTATAATGGCTGGTTAAGGATTAACAGCTGTCAACCAATTAAATATAATATAAATATTGGTAAACAAATTAATTATTTCTACAAATGGCGCCCAACATAATTTAATTAATTTCTTTTTTTTTTTTTACAGAACATTCTGACATGGATCACAAAAGAATGATGGAGACTGGAGAACAAATGAGCAGACTTAAAAAGTTAGGTTTTCTTCACAAAGTGTAAAGCCAATCACATAGTTTCATAGTGTTTAATCAGTTACTTACTTAGTTACTTAAACAAAGCAACACTCTCCATGGAAATATTATTCAACTTAAAGTTTCTACAATACATTTAACATCCCATATGAAATCTGAACTTACAGGACATAAAAAGAGCCCTAGAAAGATGCCCTTTGCTTAAAAAACAAATCATGCCTATTATGTTCTGAAAAACTGGGTATCTGTATATTGATTCTTAAACACAATGGGATTTCTTCATTGTTTGCTTTTAAGATTTTCTTTTCAACTCTGATTTTCAGTAATTTGTTTATGGTGTTTCTGTACATGTTTTTATTTTATTATATTTGCTTAAAACTCACTGGTTTATGAATCTTTAAACTAACATCGATGTGCAACTTATTAAAATGTGTTAGCTATTGATGGTCCCGGCTGTGTGCCCACTCCTCCTGGGACTCCCAGTCCAGTGCAGTGAATTGTTCTGCTGTTTGGCCGGTGTCTGTGCTTCCCCCTGTTTCTACTCCTTCTTTAAGGGTGTGAGTCAATTGGCAGGTTTCTATCAGCCTCCTTCCAAATGTAGTTTCCATTTCCTGTCAGTTCATCTTCTGAGGAAATGTTCTTATTTTCTGATACTAAACAAATTCTTGTTTTCTGATACTAAACATTTTTTAATCTTACAGATTACTAGTCCTTCCTTTAAAACATACTGTTTGTATTTTTGAAACATCTCCATTTTACATTCATTAATGTATTTTTTGTCATTTTCTTTTGCACAGTCATTTCAAACTCCTTTTTAGCAACCTCTATTAGTTTTGTTTCCTTTATCAATAATGCTTTCTTGAATTATCACACCATTATTTTTATTGTGAATTGGCTCTTTGGGGAAAATAGCAGAAGTGAGTATAGAGCTATTTTCCCCTAGAGAGAATTTCCTTTTGCTCTATGAGGCAGCTAGGAGGAAACACCAGTCACCTCATTCCAATTGTATACCAGCAAGGAACAACTCTAGAGAAGATGCATCTGCTGCAGAGAAAATACATTGTCAAGAGGAAGGAAGACACATACTACCTACTAACAGAATTACAGGTTCCAAAGGAAAAGAATTTTACTATCCAGATATATCATTTTTGTTACAATTATAACACTTGTTGGATACACAGTCACAAAAGATCTTCCATATATTTTAGAGAAGAAAGCCTAAATAACTTTTTTTTAAGAATTCTCAAATCTGTTTCACAAAACTCCACTGTAGCCAAATGAAGGGAATGGAGACATCCTACTGAGAGCATTAGTTCATTAATTTACTTATGTGAATATATTTAAATCACATTGAATAACTTGGTCTATTCTGAAACTAATTTTTCCTCACTGTTATTACAAAATAAATTTTGCGTTCCTTTTAGAAGTTTTGTGATCTGTCTTAAAACAGATCTTCCCATGGTACTTTTCCAGAAGAACTCTCCTTAGACCTAACTCACTGTAAATGCTAGACATTAGAGGTCACTCTACTTACTGGAAATTTTAATCCAGCTCATAAGTATATGATAACCATGGATTAAAAAAATCTACAGTTATATAGATGTAATCCCTACAAAGAGAACTTCATAATTCTCTTTTCTAAAATTCACAGGACTTTCTTTGTCAATGCATGACCATTTGTCAAAGAATTGTGTATTCAATACAAAATATAGTTTTCTACATCAAAGATCCAGATGAATCAATGGTTGGATAAGGGCTAAAGAATGGAGAGTCTTAGGGAAAGATCAGGTTCCATGTGATTAAATACTTTAAAACTTGTTAACAGAGCTTATAGCTGAGAAGTTGGAAAATAAAGGGGGGAGCACTGGAATATGTTTTTAAACTAAGTAAGTGAAATTTTGGAATAATTGTTGAGTTGAAGAAAAAAACAATTCAAACACAAAATTGTCATCAACAGAGAGCTTGGCAGTGAAACCTCACTACTAGCCTTCCCATGATAGTGCTACCACCTCTTCCATAGGAGCCTAGTGGTATGATTTTCTAGGGCATAGTGTGTGTCTGTGTGTGTGTGTGTGTGTGTGTGTGTGTGTGTGTGTATGTATGTAGACACATACATATATATCTACATGTATATAATATCTCCTCATTTACATAATATTTAAGTGTTAAGATATCAAAAGATAGAAACACTCATTACCACAATAGAAAAAAAAGAAAATATAGAAAAATATTTAAAATTGTTTTTCAAATTACAACTTTTCAAAATCAGTGGCAAACATGATTCCACAGATCAGATAGCTCATAGTGATTAAGTAGGAATAAAGATGTACTATAGAAAAACTTTATGGATCCAGAGAAAACTAGCATGGCTCCAGTGAAGGTTGAGAAAAAAGAACTACATAGGGAGAAATTAGGATGAGAATCACAGTCACCTGCAAGTTGACTAGGCTCTTATGGAAGAGGTGGTAGCACTATCATGGGAAGGCTAGTAGTGAGGTTTCACTGCCAAGCTCTCTGGTGATGCCAATTTTGTGTTTGAATTGTTTCTTTCTTCAACTCAACAATTATTCCAAAATTTCACTTATTTAGTTTAAAAACATATTCCAGTAAGGAGGAAGTGGAATGAGGTATTAAAAGTACCGAAAGTTCCAGAGACATTGGCAGTACCTGCCTGAAACATTATCTCCTAGAATGCTACATTCAAAACACCTAAAAACCCTACATTTAAAACTATGTCTTAGGAAACTCATGAATATTATTAGTGTTAATCCCTGAATACCCCAAAAAGTGTAATAAATACCTGTGATATTTGCACTAACATCACATTGTTAATATTTTTGTGTAAGCAGAAACATAGAAAGCCATGAACTGTAATTTATACACATAGAACCATAAGAGGCAACAACTAACACCTTCCAAGTGTGTCTGTTTGCCTTTAATTTGAATATTAATATATGTAAATATTTAAAAAATCAATGTAAGATTACCTATGAGAATGTCATGGACATTGTAAATACTTTCTTAATGACATCATAAGCTAATTTTTTTCCTAGCTATTTGACATAGTTTGAAGTGCTCAGGTAGACAAAACAAATGCAACATGCATTTTAATTCTATCCCTAGCTCTGCACAACCGGACCTTGCATTAATTAACTCTTAATATATTTTGCAATACATTGAACAATGTCAACTTTCAAAACTAACCTGACTTGTAGCTATCTCGTGCTTAATGAAAACCAACCTACTATGCACACACTCAGAGTGGTGGAGACATGAACTTTGATGAGACTTTAAATAAATCTGGAGACTTTTCAAAGCACATGTGTGTCTGTACGTTCATGTATGTTGTATACTTATGTGTGTGCCTGCAAGAGTGCATGTGGAGGCAGAGATCAATGTCGACTGTCTTTCTCTATCACTCCCCACCTTAGTTTTTTTTCTTTTTTTCTTTATTTTTTATTTCTTCAAGTTACATCTCAATTGCAGTCCCCTCTCTATTACCCATCCAGTCCCACCCTCCCACCCTCAACCCCCCATCCTCTTCTTTTTTTTTAAGTTTAAGGTATATCTTATTTCCCCCTACAGCTTCCCCTTTCAGTCCAACAAATGGCTCTTTCTCTTATAACAATAAATACAATATAAAACCACAGAGGTAATTAGGACACAGTTATGAGGGTTATATAGCTTAACGTACATTCCCAATGTCCAGTCCATATGTATTTGGCACCTGATTTTAACATTCTACTATCTAACCATCTCCATGAGTTTAAAGTTCTATATCTAACTCAACATTCATACTAACTTGCAACACAATTTTAAAAGCATCTTCTTAGATCTATAACACTCTCTTGACTCCTAAACCACTCAAAATTTAATTATGAGACTCTAGCTATCTGTTCTTCAACCACCTCAGAGACCTGAGAGGGATAAATATATCTGATTTTATAGGAAGTACAGGGCCTACAGCTTCCAAAACTAAGAAATGACATACCAGTGGCTGCCTGGACAGTTCCCATTTTCTCTCCATACATTACAGCATCGATCTTCAGTTGTTTGGCCCCATTTCTCTGACAGACATTGATTTTAGAGCAGGGGTTATGAAGGACTTGCCTACCCTGTCTTGGCAGAGCTAGGCTGTCGACTTATCTGCTTCCAGGTTTTGTCCTTTTTGGACAGCATTCTGTCTACAGTTGGAGCAAGGGGCTTTTCCTACCAAGAGATAGGCTTGCGACTAATTCAATCATCTCCCACTGGAGATTCTTCGATGCTCATCTTCTACTTGGGGTAGAATAGGGGGTGCTGTCAGAAGTTGATATGTCTTGATATAAAAAATCTAAAGTTATGAAAACATCTTTGAATGTCATATTCTGAAGATCTCTTGAGGTTTTTGAAGAGGCCCTATCTATCTCTTATATGAGGGTAAGCAGATGTTGCTTGTCTCTTAGCAGCTTTATTTCTGATTAGCTTAGAAAATAACTATAATAGGCTGTCATAGTACCTAACAAAATGACCGGCTTGCATAACTATTAGTTTGCATTTCTTAATTATCCTAAACAGTTTATGACAATTAGTAATAAGAGGCCAAAACATCACATTTCATTTTTTTTCTTTACCTCCTCTCCCTTCCATCCCATTTCTCTGGTGTGGGTGTCCTTATATAACAGTCCCTCATCTCAGTTGAGAGGTAGTATGAGGGCCAAGAGCCTCCTCATTCATTGGGGGTCTACGAGGCAGTACCATCAGTGAAAAGTGTCTCATTGCCTGGGAGAGAGAACTAAAAAACAAACAAAAAAAATAAGCAGACAAATAGATAAAAAAGACTAAAAAATATAAAAATATATAATAAATAAATAAATAAATAAATAAATAAATAATAAAAAGTCTATGTCCAAGTTCCCTTTGGTGTGTTAGTTGTAGTATCGATACCTTCTACTATATAGCTAAAATCCTACTATAAGTGAATAGATGCCATATGCATCCTTCTGAGTCTGGGTTAGCTCACTCAGGATGAGCTTTTCTAGTTCCATCCATTTGGCTGCAAATTGCATAATTCCATTGTTCCTGATAGCTGAATAATATTCCATTGTGTGGATGTACCACAGTTTTTTTAACCCATTCTTCGGTTGAGGGACATCTGGGTTGTTTCCAGTTTCTAGCTATTACAAATAAGGCTGCTATAAACATAGATGAGGAAACTTCCTTATAATTCCGTGAAGAGGCATTTGGGTGTATACCCAAAAGTGGTATGGCTGGGTCCTGAGGCAAAGCTATTCCAAGTTTTCTAAGATATCCAGACTGACCTCCATAGTGGTTGCACAAGCCTGCACTCCCACCAGCAATGGAGTAGGGCACCCCTTTCTCCACACCCTTGCCAGCCTGTGCTGTCATTTGAGCTTTTGACCTTAGCCATTCTGACAGGTGTGAGATGGAATCTCAGAGTCGTCTTGAGTTGCATTTCTCTTATGATTAAGGATGTTGAGCATTTCTTCAAGTGTCTCTCAGCCATTAGGGATTCCTCCTTTGTGAATTCTCTATTTAGCTCCGTCCCCCATTTTTTGATTGGATTATTTGGTTTCTTGGCATTTAATTTCTTGAGCCTGATTCTCCTCAACCCCTTCCCTCCTTGCTCCTTCTCTGCTCCTGGCTCCTTCCTTGTTCCACTTCCTTCCCTAGTCCTTCCTCCTCCTCCTCTGCTTCCTCTTCCTCTTCCTCCTCCTCTCCCTCCTTCACCTCTGTACCCTCTTCCTCTTCCCCTGCTCCCTGCTTCTCTTCTTACTCTATTGCAATCCCACTCCCAGTGGGCTGAATACCATAATTGCTGGAGATTCAAACATTTTTTAATTAACACCATAGGCACCGTGGGCATGCTACGTGATACCAGCAGCCTTGGGTGCCGATCTCAGCTAAGAACCCTGAGACTGACAGACTAACAGCAGTGATGGGAGATGTATTTGACCCACTAGCCTGTTTCTGTCACCTAGTCTGCATTTTTTAAAAAACATGTTTTATCAATTTATATTAGCCTTAATCACCCTGCCTCCCTCTCCCTTCACCACACACACACACACACACACACACACACACACACACACACACACACACCTCATCTGTCCCTCCAGCTTCCTGCCTTCCTGAGGTTTACTTTACCAATGATAACCAGGACCACAGTAACCCTCAGAAACGACCATCACTAGATACACTCCACCTCCTTCTGCTCATCAATAAGAAGGTGATGACCTTTCACTTGTTTTTAAAGTTACAACTGGATTCAAGCAAAAGCTCACTCCAATAAAATGAAAACAGTAAGATAAAATAATAAAAGATGACATTCTGTTAAAACAAAGTTATCTTCATGATTTCTTTTTATGAACGTATCAATGACCCTGTTTCAGATAAGTGGCCAACTGATGGTTGAGGAAACATCTAGGACTCTTGAGGTATCACAGAATTCTTTGTTCTTGTTGGTGATCTGTGGCTTGAGGAAGTCTGCAGAGGCAAGGGCCCACAGGTTCCCACAAATGACTGTCCTCAGCAGCCACAGACACACAAAGGGTGAAGCAGTGAAGACTGGCATCTGCTTCCCAAGGTTCCCCAAAGGATTACTCATTTCCATTCCCAGCCACTCACCCAGGCTGTTTGTATTGGAGACAGACTTTCACTCTAGCCTAAGCTAGTGGAGAACCCACAGACACCCTCTCGCCTCAACCCTTGGAGTGCTGAAATTACAGATCAGGGTCATGTCTCTCCACTCATTTCTGTATTTCTAAGGGATTTGTGAGCCCTCAAACTTCTGTCTTTTGGGAGTCATACACATGCTCCTGATTATTGTGAACTCAGATCCACTCTGGGCAGTGGAGTGTTCCACTCTGACTCTCCCTTCTACTCATCCACATCAGCTGGCCTCATCTGACCTTTCTTCTCACCCCCACTCTCCCTGGTCTCAGATAGTCACTGTGCTGCTTCGTCATGAATGTTTACCTGACATCCACACCTGAGGAAAATAGCACCCAGGATTTGTCCTTCTGTACCTGGCTTATTTCATTGAGAAAAATCTGCCCATGTCTGTCTAGATTGTTACTAGAAACAGGAGGTGGTTTGTTTTCATAGATGAATATTATTGTGTGTGTGTACCACATCTCCTTCATCCTCATTGAACACTGGGTATTTAATTAAAACTTTAAAAATTATTTAGGTAGATGGAAATCTTAACTACCAGATTTGATAATTATACACTGCATCAAGTTTTCACACAGTAACGCACACATTTCTAAAATCAAAATATAAATGTGAATAAAAATTGAAACTAAAAAGTAAAGAACTCCATGAGATACACTGGATAATGTTGTATAAGTCAGCATTGAACTTGTTTGCTTTTTGAATTGTAGAAATTAAAAGAAAACCAGTAAAAATTTTATTTTCTAAATCCCTTTCTATCGCCCATAAACTATTTTTTGCTCAGTGACAGGAGGTGGATTCACAGCCGCTCTCAGTTCTGGATTCTCTGAGTTACAATCAGATTCTTCTTTTTTTCCTTCTGCATTTTGTGGCAGTATTCCTTTCTCGCTGTCCTGTGTCATCCACACCCCAAAGGAAGTATCATCTGTTTCTCACGGCTTTTTGATTTGTTTTTTACACATATGGGTTTATTGTGTTCACAGTAATAAGCTGTTTTAAAATCTGAAAACATTTTACTAATTACTGAAAGAGGGCAATAAATACAGTACCAAGAAAAATGTCATTTAAAATATTACATCTGTTTTCTATTTTTAAACCTTCATTACTTCCAATTCATCCCTCTAATCACAAGTTGCACTGCATATTAATTGTTGAACCAGATTTATCAGAAACTGTCTTTTATGTAAAATCATGAAGCAGATAATTCCAGAGAAGGCTGTGAGCAGATGAGAGGAAGCGGGAAGCCCCCCCCTCCCCAGCAGATGCTCCGCAGTGACACAGATATTGTTCATATTAAATACTCTCACCCATGGAATTTTCACTTATCTCTGAAGTGTCTGTTTGAGCACATTTTTCTAGGCTAATAAAATAGGATCTGCTTCCGCAGGCAGAAGGCAATATTTGCACTTATAATGATGACAGTCCAACCTGCTTGATTCAATATTTGAAGATAAGAGTGTAGTTTCAAGGCCTAAAGAAATGCTATTTTTCTGCTTGTTTGTGTTTTTGAAATTATTTACACATAGTTTAGAAGAAAAAGGATGCATAATCCCAGGCTGAGGAAGGATAGGTTAAAAGGTCCTACCTTGGCTGGGAATGCATAGCAGGTCACAGCAGAACACAGTCTCAAGAGAGAAACATGTACGTTGTGGGACACTAGCTGGCTCTTGAGGGTGTCCAAGGGCCCACATACAGGGCTATTAGATAATGAACATCCTTGTGGGTTCAGCTCTGGGGAGTATCTTTATATCCAAATGTGCAAATCTGTGCAGCATTTCAAAAGGATCACAAACTTAGACATCTGTCGGTTGGTCCCACAGGCCTTGTGCTAGGGACAGCAGATGGGGAGTTACCAAGTAATTCTTCAAGTATATTCAAGTATAGTGTCCAGCAACAAGCCCATTACTCTGCCTGGCTGAATCACCGGAAGCTCTGATGTGGTCTGATAATAGAGGGCGATCATACTCTGACTGCCCAGAACCTTCCAATGATTCTTCCTTCAAAATTTCACATTTCCTTTATTTTTCATTGAACTTTATCCCCTAAAACAGACACTATTGTGGATGGTCACCGTAGACGCTGGCTCAGCTTATTGTCTCCTGCAGCTCACTCATGGCCCACGGCAAAGGCAGTTGTCACATATGCTCCTAGCTCCTGAGACTTCACAGCCCTCACATTATACCCTAGACCTCTAAACATGACAAACTCTATTTATCTTTGTTTCTCTGTCTTCCCATATAAGACATGTATCTAGCAAGTCTTTCATGAAGAACCACAAGTATACGGGCAGGCTTCACTGCTTTGTTAAAATATCCATCCATCTGTGCTATATACTACCAATCTACCAGGCAAGGTTTGCCAACTAGGACAATAGTGGCATTGCTGGTACAGTGGTGACCTACCACTTTCTGCTTGGATCTGAGACTTGCTACACTGTATTTTAAGCACATAATTTGCTGCCTGCTGTACACCTCTGGTTAACTCCCGTTCCTCCTCTGCTGGCCTCTATTTGAAGACTACCATAAATTTTAAAAACTCTTTTAGCTCTATTTTAACCTTTGAAAGCTCAGTCTTAGCAAGTTAGGATGGAAACTGAGTTAGGTATAGAACTTTAAACCCATCTAGATAAATAGATAATAGAATATTATTATTAGTTGCCAAATACATATGGACTGGACATTGGGAATGTATGTTATACCATATAATTTTCATAATTGTTACCTAATTATTCTTATTGTTCTGTATTGTATTAATTGTTATAAGAAAAAGAGACTTTTATTGGATTAAAAGGGGAAAATTTGGGGGGAGGGGAAAAAGATACACCTTAAATAAAAATAATGTTAAAAAATAAAGAAGCAAACTGATGTTATAGGGATATTAAATTATTTTCTTGTGGCATCCTGTTCATCATGAACAAAGATCCAAACATCATGTAACAATAAATAAACTCAAGATACCATAGCTTAAAAAAAAAAAAAAGGCAATGGTGAAAATGGTCTACTTTCTCACATATTTGCCAAGGCAGAGCTCTGCTCTGCGGGCATTCTCTTCAGATGCTGTCTGCCCCTGCCCTTCTCTGTGTTCTGGCACCTGATGAAAAATCAGTGCAAAGCTTCCTCTTCCTACAAAAGCTTATTTCTTCTTCATTTCTGAAATACGTGTTAGTAACGTTAGATATATCAGAAATAAAGCAATTTATTAATTTCCAAACTAAAGAATTAAATTATATCTTTCTATTATTGCACCAGAGCACATGGACATCCCCATGCATAGCAATCACACTTATCCCTCCACAAATACTGTGGGACACATGAGCTCAAAGCAGACACTTACTCAAATGTGAGCTAAAATAATAATACAAAACATGAGTGCTATTTTCAGGATCTGGAATATTAGGAAACTTTCTGAAAAGGAGTGACTTATTAAAAAGTAAATGAATTGGATTTAAAATTTTAAATTTATTTTATATAAAATAAACAGCTACAATAATTAAAAGCACAGACATAGTTTCAAAAACATTTTAATACAGATGTAGCTGACAAAAATACAGTGGTCACATTAACTACTACATAACTAGTAGTCACATAATAGACAAATATCATTCTTGTCTCAGCAAGACAAAAAGATGGAAGTAGTCTCCCATATCTCAGAGGAAGGATCAGAAGTAGAGTACAGAAAGAGTTCTAGTTTGGTCAAGGTATTATCTGGGCTACCACAGTAGGAACACATGTCATTATACATTTATCAAATCCAGAGGGTGTGCAACGTAAAGATGGAACACCAGTGTAGGACTCTCTACTACCAATGCTCCTGTTCTGCTTCCAAGAGAGGGTAACAGTTCAGGGATCAGCACTGTGGAGACCCACAGAGGAGCAGGATGGGTAGCCAGGATATTCTTCCATTATGCTTAATAGTTCTGAAAACTGGAGACTTCTCTAAAAGCCAGTCTGTAAAGTTTAAGTGAATATAAAGGGTTTTGTTAAAGCATGAAGTATGCACCTACCACACAGCAGCCACTCATAACTTGAGTACAGAAAAGCCTCCCTCACAGCCAGAGCTGTCCATCACCGATGGGCTAGCTGTGACAAAATGAGACAACCACTGCAGAAATCCCTGTTCGTGGATGTCACCATCTGTGTAGTAGGAGGCAACTCATCTGGAGAATGAAGGAGCTGTTCACATGGTATGGGTGTCACAACATGATAGTGTTCAACTCATACACCATTACCTCAGCTTCCCAACAAGCAGGATTTGCTCCTCCTAACACAGGTCTGGAAAGACTCAGAGCATACCACCTTCCTGGGGAATCTGACACAGAAATAGACAGTCAGTCTCACACAAGTAAACATCTCTGTACTTTCAATTTATCCATCAACAATCCAGATTTGCATGTTATCTAGGGATCACGCCAGGTTAAAATAACTGTCATACAGAGTACAGTCTAAATAGCTGCTTGCTGCCCCAGGAGGTCTCTCTCACCCTCTCTCTCTCCCTCCCTCCCTCTCTCTCCCTCTCTCTCTCCCTCCCTCTCTCTCCCTCTCTCTCTCCCTCTTTCTCTCTCTCTCTCTCCTCTCTCAGCTTTAAAGACTGAGGGTTACAGAACTTCTCATGATCATGAAAGTCCCATCGCATGATACATGATGCCAAGTAATAGATGTTGCCTGAAATGACCCCACCCAGGGCCTCATCTCCTGCTCCAAATAGAACCAGGATGTTTGGCACTGGGACATCTTCAGGATTGTCCACAAGCTCCAGCAGAGCTCTTTGCACATAGACATGGAAGACATTTACTGAACCCATGAAATTTCCATGACAAATTTCTCTGCCTCTGTTATTTTAAACAAATGTCCTTGATGGCTGAGAACACTGATGACAGACATCTTCTCAGAGCTCTCCGATTTTGAATCTGCTATATGTATTACTAAGTCATACATACACTAGCTAGTGTTTTTCTATTACTCACATTTGCAAGATGAGAAAATTAAAAGATCAAAGGGGTTCCACCCCACAACTAGTATACATTTGCTCACCAGCATTAATCTTCTTATCTCTCTCAACACAAGCTCTAGCTATAAGATCAACCTCTGCAGTCTTCAAACTGTACATTTTGTGTATCTTCTGGCCCTGTGTGCTCTTTGATACAGCTGCATTAGAGTAGTTATTAATAACCACAGGACAAATATTAGGCTGTCTTGAAATTTCCTCCAGGAAACAATTTTCCATATTACTTTTAAATATATTTTCAGGCAAGTTATTATGACAAGGGAGGAAAGTAGACAATTTTTTTTTTTTTTGCCAAATATCAGAGGAATGGGCCCAGATCTGAATTCTGTTTCCCTCTGAAATCTCTTGATGTGGGCCTCCAGTCTACATTTCTCTCAGCTTTATTATGCTCCAAGCTCTTGGTATGATGTTCTATGAAGCTCCACTTACAATGTTGAACACTGATTTAGTCCAAAGGTCCAATGTCCTCCACATTCCTCCATAGATCAGCAGGGTCTGGCCTGTCATAACAACACCCCACTTGCTGTCACCATCTTCTGTCTTAGTTACTTTTCTGTTGCTATGATGCAACATCGTAACCAAAGTAATTTGTAGGAGGAAGGATTGATCTGGGCTTACAGATCCAGAGGGGTAAACATTCATCACCATTGCACCAAGAAAGTGTGACAGCAGGCACTCATGGTGGCAGGAACAGCTGAGAAGTCACATCTCAAATCACAAACAGGAACAGGGAGTGAACTGGAAAGGGACCAAATATTAGAGTCTATGAGGGGACATTCTCATCCAAAGTACCACAGTGATAAATGCAGAACTTTGGATAAGCTTCCAGATGATAAGAAATAATTGTAACTTTTTATATTTAATCACTTCTACATTTCCCTGTAATGGATTATTATACTCATGATCCTTTTTTAATTTAATTTTGATTTAACAAAATATTGTTATATATATTTAATGGGAAGAATATGCCATTTTGTTTTGTTAGCATGAGAGAAGAAGGTATATGGATTTTTTCTCTTTCATAGACAATCAACTAATAATAACTCATATAGGTATCTGAATATGATCTTGACATAAGATGATAACTACCAGCTAAAAAAACTACCATAAATGTTATAGGTCTATAACAAACAGGTAAGGACTATTTTAGGCACAGTAAGACAGTTGATCTCCATAATATCGCATGGTCATAGCTGTCCTATCTTACTACAGCCGTATAGGAACATTATGAGGTTAGTGATGGCATATGCACTAGTCAGGGTTCTATAACTAACAGAATTCATAGAGTGAATCTGTATCTATAGGGGGATTGATTAGAATGGTATGCAGGATGTGGTCCAGCTAATCCAACAATGGCTGCTTACAAACAGGAGGTCCAAGAACCTAGTAGTTGTTCAGTCCCTAAGACTGGATGTCTCAGTTGGTCGTCAGTATGCACCAGAATCCTGAAATATTGGGTTCTAATGGCAGTACAGGAATGGACTTGCTGGTGAGGTGATAATAAACAGCCAAAGAAAGCAAGCTTCCTTCTTCCAGCAGAAGGCAGGGCCCAGATTGGAGGTGGGTTTTCCCATCTCAAAGAATCTGAATTAAAGGTGTGTCTTTCTTCCACAAAGGTCCAGTTTAGAAGTGGATTTCTCTCACTTTAAGCAAAAAATTCCCTCACAGGTGGGCCACTCAGCTTTTGGTTTCAGTTAATGTCAGATGTAGTCAACTTGACAACCAAGAATTGCCTTCTCACAGCATACAAAATATTCTGCCTGCTGAATTCTGAAGATGCAGATCTTCATGGAATGGAGGACTAGGCTTATAGTTTCTTCATCAGTCTCAAGACAAGACTCCACAACATACACGAGGGTGTTCTTAGAAGGAAAAAACAAAGATCCTGAACTTAGTCTCTAAAAAGAGGTGACTTTTTCCTGGACTGGAGGGAGAAAAACCCAACTTTGGACAAGATTCTGTGTTCTGCTCCACAGACATGAGACCGAAGATGCTCCACAGCCCACAGACCATAGTGTTGAGAAGCCCCCAGCTAGGCCTTGGTGGCTTCTTCAGATTCCCTCAGCTCAGAAGATGACAGCAGTACAGACATGGGGTGTGTTCCAAAGAGACCTGAGTGACTGAGCTCAAGGCCGCACCTGACATTCTTTCAGCACAACAGGGGAGACAGGACCACCTAAGGGGGTTCTCACAGGAGTGAGATGGGCAGAGGTGGAATGAGACAGCCTACAGGTTTAGTTACAAACTGTAAATTCAAATGTGTCAGTGCTGAAAATACCTGTGGAAAAACCCCGAGATGAATATGGACTCAGTGTCTAGGAAGACCTAACCCTCAGTGCAGCTGTGAGTGCCATCTACGCAGAGTAACTCACTACAGCACAGATGGCCTGACGTGCCACTCAGAGAATGCTGTGCAGTGTGACCTGGTGCAGCCACCTCCGTTCATGGCTAGAGATCTGAAGGATCATTCATAATAATAATTTATAACTTATGAAAGGACCGCCAATGCCTGGTCTTGCTTTTGTATTTATCATTAATATTCTACAATATATTGAGATGCTACCTTCTCTGGAAGAAAGAAGTAATGTGAATTTCCACTACATCTTCAAACTTCATTCAAGTTACATTTTCATCAGCGGGCCGACTCTACCAGCTGTGTAAATAACTTCCCCCAAAATTTGGAAATTTATCTACTACTTTGCAAATTTTTTCTGTTGATGATTTTATGCATTTAAATGTATTTTTTAAATTATTTATAATTGGATATTTGCATGATTCTTAAAAAATTAATTATCATGTTTTCTTAGGAAATTTAGACTCAATGCGAAACTAAAAGTAAGCAAACACCAGTTAATTGCAAATGGGATGGTTGTTTTCTTTGTTATTTTATGATTTTCTATGTTGTTTTCATAATTTTTAATTGAAATTGGCTCTGAATGTCCAGGTCATTGAGGCCAATACAGGCCTCTGCTTGTTTGTTCTCTGTACGTTTAATGGTGTCGGGTAGTTACTATAGTGGCAGAGGGCTTAGCACAGGATTGGAAGATCTTGAGTGGAATTGAATCCTCCTGGTGTCCCCTCGCTCAGCCTGGACAAGGATTTTTGATTCAATTCTCATAGCAGGACTCTAGGCTTTGAGATCAATTCTACAGATAAGAACCTGTAGAGCGCATGTTTGCAATGTCACATCTAAGAACCTGTAGAGCGCATGTTTGCAATGTCACATCCAGTCATTTCTTCATGCCTCCATCTTGGGGATACCAGTACACTGCAATGCAACGGATTGAATTGGGGAGTTGCTATGAGTACTCCCTATTTCTTCCTAGTCCCAAGTTTTACAAGTTCAACATCATCACTGACGTTTGCATTGCGCTTATGTTCCTGGCCTTGTATTTAGGGACTTTGTGTTTCCACCAGATGTGACTCTGAGAGCTTCCATAGTTGGACAGCCCTGCTATTTCTTGGAGACTTCCATTGTAATTCCAGGGACAGTTGAGGTGATCCACATCTGTTCCAGACTCCTGAGCTATGGCATGGCACAGAGGCAACACTGTACACTGTGCTAGGCCATGCTGGTAAGTTTGTGTGTACGGCTGGTGGATTTGGCTCTACTAGACATGTAATGCACAGGAAATTCCTGGAGGTCTCTTAATGGGAATCCACTAAAGAAAGCTTCCAAGGGAATGCTACAAGGGGACTTTCAGAAATTTTACCCTAACTAGATATGCCTTACTATGTATACACTACATGCTCTAGTTGTCTTGGTTGCCACCCTGTAAAGCCATTTGCATCTTCCTGTCGAACTTGTACAGAATATCGGGGTTCTACCTCCTGCACACTTCCTAACCTTCGGAGTTTTGTAGATTTATTTCCATATAGAGCCACATCCAACAGAAAAGTTTAGAACAGTAAAGTAATGTAGGAGACAAATGTAGAGTGTTGTAAACTCTTGAGGAGGTAACAGCGTAGAGAAGTTGGCTATCACTTCTGGGTTCTAGAAACCAGAAAGTGGAGGACGAAGATAGTCAGTTTAGCAAGTGCCAGATGCACCCATCCGTGCTGCTTTCCTTCCTCACATAAATGACATGTGTCACGCGAATAACGTAAGGAGACACACCCAAAGTATCTAGTCCGAGCTTATCCAGTCACCAGAAGCAGAATAGGTGTTTTTCAAATGATCCTGTCTCAAGTCTCACTGCTCTAACTGAGCTTGTACAGGGAAGAGATTGGCACTGTCTTAAAGGCTGTTGAGGAGTGCATAATCTCCACCCTGCCCAGAAATAACTAAGACCCATGTGCTCATGGAACGGCTGAGTAGAACGTGGATGTGATAATGCTCGTGAATATTGTTGCAATGTCCATAGTGGAATGAGATCATGAGACTCGTGGTCATAGAGATGTGTCTCTTTGTCTTTTTGTCCACCCATTGTAGGGCCTGGCATTTAGAGGTTTCTGTGTACACCTTGGGAAGGAACGATCATGTGCATTGTGAACACTCTGAAGGCCTACACGCGACTGGAGCCACTGTATCTTTCGTACCCTGTTTTTAGCTACTGCTTGTCTTCCCAGGTGATTAGGGGTCAGGGGTGGAGACAACCTGGGTCAGGCTGGATAGTAAATGCATTCATACGACTTTAACCAAATGCTTGACAAAACAACGTATGAAAGAAAAGATTATTTTGATTCAAAGTGTTGTGGTTCACCAAAGCAGGGAAGACACTGTGGTTCTCTGCTCTTAGCCCAAAGCAGAAATGTGTGGCAGAACTGTTCACATCATGCCAGACCAGCAGGCAAAGAATGCAAACTTCAGAGGCCTGTCCCTAGTGACCCACTTCTACAAGCCAGGCCTCACCTCCACCACCTTCAAAATCACTAGCCTGGGACCAAGTGTGTCAAACACGAGCCTACAGGGAACACCTGAGATCTGAACTATAACATCCTGCCACTGTCTCACAGAGGCTCATGGGCATCTCCCAATGCAAAGTGCACTTATTTAAGCCTCACTAGTCTCTGAGAGTCTTAACTGTTTAAAACCTCTTTTAAAGCCAAGGTTCAATGTCTCTTTTGAGACTCATCATATACTTATCTGTAAGCCCCTGTAAAGATAAAAAGAAAGTTACATATTTATAGCATACAATGACACACATTAATCATTTCCACTCTTTAACATAAGAGGAATAGAAAGCTATCAAGAAAAGATTGGATCAAAGAAAGATGAAAATTCAGCAGGGCAAACAGGAAATCCACCCAACAACTCCATGTGTAGAATCTGGGATATGTGGTGCCATCTCTGAGCTTCAAGAGGCTTGGACAGACCCGCCTCCAGCCCACATGACCTCTCTCCCAGGCCAGTTCTATGATACATCTTCTCCCTTTGGCAGACATCCCATTTTTTCCGGTGTCTCTAACATCCTAAAGCCTCTGTCCAGCTCAGGCTTCAACCTCACCATTTCACATATAGCCCTCTTCTGGGCTTCTTTCAAACAATATGACTCTGTTACACATTACTTGGGCTCACGTGCTATTTTTTTCTAACTTTGATGCAAGTTTCAGTGACCTTGTAACTTTTAGATTCTGAATACCACAAAAACAAACAAACCAAAAAGGAATACCGTGTAGCTGTTGCCGACTTCAGATCAACTAGTCTCCTGGGACCATGGTTGCAGCACTCTGAGTCAGTGTAACTGAACTTGGGAGGACACTTTCCCAGAAGGCCACCCCTTCAGCTCTGTTTTAAATAAAAGTCCTTCAGACACGTTTTCATTTTTGTATACCATGAAGCCTTTAATGGACAATGGAGTTTGGGCCCCAGATACCTTTCTCACTACCCCAGAGCAAGCCTTGTGCCTTATTGTCAAAGCAGCCCATTTCTTTTAAATGTAGAGACAGCTTCCCCACACCAACTCTGCATCAAACATGACCCCTTTTCTGGATGAATAGCATGCTTTTGAATCTTTCCTGCCAGAGTTACAGTTTGATTTCTGTGAAGAGACATCATGACCACGGTAGGGAGCATGGCAGAATGCAGACAGACATGCTGCTGGAGAAGGAACTGAGAGTTCTACATCTGAATCCAAAGGCAGCAGAAGGAGACTGTGTATCACACTGAGGGTAGCCTGAGCATATGAGACCTCAAAGCACACCTCTACAGTGACACTTTCTCCAACAAAGTCACACCTACTCCAACAAGGTCACACCTCCTAATAGTGTCACTCCCCATGGGCCAACCATTCAAATACAGGAGTCTGTGGAGGCCATTCCTATTCAAATCACCACACTTCTCCTCTTGTTTGCCACTAAAAATTTCACTAAAATCCCAAAGTAGTAGCTATGCTCTAGAGCTGAATGTTTTGATATCTTTGATAGATTCTCTGCCGAATTAACTAGCTTATTGCTTTGAATTTAACCAGCAGCAAATTCTGAGGACAGAGAAAGTAGAGTCATTTTTTCAGCCAAAGTGTAAAACAAAGTACATGTAGGCAAAATCTCAATAAAGTCTCCATTTTGGTCTGAAAACTTACCTTCCAATTCTCACCAGAATTTCTCAATAAGCTCTGCTTATCACCTTCTAGGGCTTCTCAAGCCCATGGCTCTAAACTCTGTATTCTTCCCATAAGCTAGTATTACAAGTCTAAGAACCACAGAGCCAGATTTGTGACTCCACCTCCCTGGTACCAACTTACTTTAGTAGTTGGATTTCTTTTATTACTATGTTCAAATACCAAACAGAAACATCTTTTATACTAACTCGCATCACCATCTTAAAAATAGAGTCTCATAGTTAAATTTTGAGTTGTTTAGGAATCAAGAGGTGTTCTGGATCTAAGAAGATATTTTTAAAATTGTGATGCAAGTTAGTATGAAAGCTGAGTTAGATATAGAACTTTAAACTCATGGAGATGGTTAGAAAGTAGAATGTTAAAGTCAGGTGCCAAATACATATGGACTGGACATTGGGAATGTATGCTAAGCCATATAACTCTCATAATTGTGGCCTATTTATTTCTGTTGTTTTGTATTGTATTTGTTGTTATAAAAGAAAGAACCATTTTTTGTACTGAAAGGGAGAGCTGTTGGGGGGAAAAAGAAATACCTTAAACTAAAAAAAAAAAGGGAAGAGGATGGGGGCTGAGGGGGAGGAGGGTGGAAGGGTGGGACTGGAGGGGGGAGTAGGGAGGGGATTGTGATTGAGATGTAACTTGAAGAAATAAAAAATAAATTATTTAAAAAAAAGAAAAAAATATCTTCTTAGATCCAGAACACCCTCTTAATTCCTAAACAACTCAAAATTTAACTATAAGACTATAACTATCTAGTCTTCAACCACATCAGAGACCTCAGAAGGATAAATAAATCTGATTATACAAGAAATGCAAGGCCAGCAGCTTCCAATACTAAGAAATGACAGAAAACTGGCTGCCTGGACAGTTCCCAATTTCTCTCCATACATTATAGCATCAATCTTCAGTCGTTTGGCCCCGTTTCTCTGACAGACATTGATTGTAGAGCAGGGGTTATGAAGGACTTTCCTACCCTGTCTTGGCAGAGCTAGGCTGCTGACTTACCTGCTTCCAAGTTTTGTCCTTTTTGGACAGCATGATGCTGTCTTGTCTACAGTTGAAGCAAGGGATTTTTCTTGCCAAGTGACACGCTTGCCACTAATGCAACCATCTCCAATTAGAGATTCTTCAATGCTCATCATCTACTTGGAGTAGAATAGGGGATGCTGTCAGGAGCTGACATGTCTCAATATCTAAAAGGTCTTAAGAGAACATCTTTGAATGCCATATTCTACAGATCTTGAGGTTTTTGAAGACCACCTATATATCTCCATTCTTAAAGTCTCAAGATCTTCAAATTAATGACATAAGCTCAGGACTAAGATATCAAAATATGAGCCTGTAGGTGACATGTCAGATCCAAGTGATAACAGATAGTTGTACAAAACCTGATCCATCCGTAGCAACTCTGATGAAAGAGAAAGGGCTACAGAGAAGACAGTGGTTGCTGCTCTCCCAGCTGGTGGTGCTCCCCCCAAAATTTCTGCTTGCTCTTCCTGCTGCTGTCTCCTGGTTTGTTGGACTTCTAGTGAGACTGGTATTACCACCAAAGAACCCAATGGTCCTAATCAGCAAGAAGTAGTTCAAAGAGAACTCCATACCTTTTTCCTTTCACCTTCTTTCTCTCCTGCATAGTGTTGGGTGTGTTGGGAAGAACAAGGGGTGTATGGGAGGCATAAGGTATGAAGGATAGTAAAATAAATTATAATGTATAATTAATATAATATAAAACAATAAAAGCCTCTTGCTACAAGGAGCTGTGCTGTTCTCCTATTATGTTTATCTGCTGCTATGACAAGGAAACAACTTGAGAGGTGGTTTTAAATGACGGTGATTGTCACTATCTCTGTAGGTGAGAAGCCTGACTCTGGATGTTGGCATGTCTATGTTTCCTCTTAGGCCTCAGGGAAATGGTCTTCATTTTTCCCCATCTCTTTGGGGATCCAGTAGACCCTGGTTTGTAGATGCATCAGTCTAATTGCTGCCTCTGTCTTTTCCCTCGGTGTGTCTCTGCACATCTTGTCCTCTTCTTTTTATCTTCTTTATCTTTATCTCAGTTTAATCTCTCTCTTCTCTCTCTCTCTCTCGTGTGTGTGTGTGTAAGCATGTACGTGCCAGAATATGTATATAAAATTCAGATAACAAACCTCAGGTTTATCCCTCACTTCACACTTTCACACTTTGTTTGAAACATGGTCTCTTATTCACTAGTGTGTATGTCTGGTTAGCTACTCCTTAATTGTCAAAGGATTTTCTTGGTCCCACCACCCGTCATACTGAAGGAGAACTGGCATCCTAAATGTCTGTGCCCCCCTAGTTTTATGCATACCCAGGTCCTCACTTTTGCACACCAGGCACTTTACCCACCTAGCCATCTCTCCTGCTCTTTCTCCTCTTCGTGTAAGTACATCAATCTATTACATTAGGGCCCACCATTACCCAGCATGAGGCCATCTTCATCTAACTTACCACAACTTTAAAGACGCTCTTTCTAAGTGAGGTTCTTAGTGGGCATGAGTGTTGGAGAAACAATTGCCAGCATGCTACATTCACCTATAAAGACAGCAGTCGTAGTCCCTACCCCCACATGATGTGGGACAATGTGAGGAGATGCACATAGCCTAAACTCATGTTCAGCAAACAGCAGTACCCACCATTTCTGTTTGCGTGTTTTCCTGCCTCCTCTATCGATGTTACTCTCTGTGATTACATTGATAGACTCTACACATGGTTTGACATACAGCTCATAGGCTGAAAATGCATATGAATGGACAGTTATTTTGATGGCAAGTCTCTTACGTCTCTGCCACTGTGGTGGATTTCATTGAGAGTATTATTACCTCTGTATCAAATGGTAGGTATAACAAGAAAAGAAAAAATAGAAAAAGAAAAAAATAACCTTGTCCAGGGACAATCTATTTTTCCTCTCCTTCCTGGACATTGTTCTGATGGCTTTGGACATACGCCTTTTTCTTGGCTCCACAAAAATTTTGTACCAGGACTGAGACCTCATGGGCAAGGCAAACATACTATGCAAAACAAACAGCCACTTCATGTACACACGAACTCATCTCTAAACCCAACTCTATCTGCAAGTTAAAACTCAGTTGTTTGGTTTACAAATATCTAGTTTCTCATGAGTCCCAATAGAGTACAGTTTTAAAATTCTGGTTATGCTATCTTCAGCCAGAATCTGCAGATAGAAAACCTCATCTCCCAAGATACCTTGGGAAAGTCAGTGCAGGGCCAGGAGAGAGGGGTGGCATCCCAAAGGGGCTGGGTTCTGACTCTGAGAATCACAAGCAAATGATGAAGGAGAGGCAGGAGAATGGTTTTTTTTTTTTTTTTTTTTTTTTTTTTACAAAGTTGCACCCTACAAACTGAGTTAACCAAGTGTGGAGTGAAAATTTCATTTTCTGTTATGGGTGTTGGCATAATCATCAGCAGCGATGACTAGAAATCCATAGCTGGGTAAAAAGCTGACAGGGTGGAAAACAAGGGCCTCCAAGGCTGATCTGTCCTCTCCACCGTCCTGTGGCATAATTCCACAACAATTATTGGCCCTACCAATTCACCCAACTGCAGGCCTCAGAGTTCCACTAGATACTGCGCTCCCCCAGAAGACCAACAGACATAAGAACGACTCCTGCACCAGACAGTACTTTGGTTACTCAGATCTTGTCCCAGGCAGGGCTACCAATTGCCCAATCCATTCAGGTCCATAGCTCTCTATGAGATGAGCCGGCCATTCAAGCTGTCCACCGTGGTGAGCTCCACGGTCTTTGGAGCCAACAGGCAGGCAGACCCCCATGTTTTCAACTCAAAGCCTGACAGCAAGAAGATGGTGCAACGCGAGTGCTGATGGCTGCTCCGCGTTAAGTGTACTCTGCGGACTCGAGTGACGAGGGTCCCATTTCCAGCACAGCATGGAACGGGTGATCTCCTCAACTGTAAAATGAAGCCGTAAGAGCACAGCATGAAAATGTATTAGCAACAGTTAGATAAGGGAGGCCTCAGCAAGGCGTACACACTAGCAATTGGTAAAATAATGTCTGTACAAATTGTTTTTGGTACATTAAGTACCTTTCACAGTCAAAATTAAAAAAAAAAAGAAAAAGTCAAAGGAAAAAAACAAAAAAGCAACACAGAGACACAGATGGGTACACACGTCGCACACTGCTTTCTTCTCCGGGAAAGTAATTTCATGCAGAATTTTTTTTATTGAAATTGTTTCTCTAGTTGACAGATCTAGTGTACAATGATAAATGACAATGGGCTGGGTGACTTGTCAGCTTGTGCTGGGGGAAATCTCACCCAAACCCCTTACTAATCAGAGTAAGAGCACGTTCTTCCCAGCAGCAGGCACTTTCCTCTCACAAGCCCAGTGGCCAGGCAAAGTGGTATTAAATAGCAGGGAGATGAAGCCGAGGACACATTAACAAATGTGTGAGAACTTATTCACCGACTATGTCACACTGACAAGGAAACAAGGCTTATGAAAAATGACCACACCACATCACCCAACCTATGGATTTCAAAAGGGAAAGCAGTGACCTGCCATGTTTGACTACTTCAGGGTACTGAATAAAGACTACAAGTGTGTTTTCAGACCCTAAGTTCACTGCCGTCTTGAGGATATATGGTCACCAGGACCAAATCAATGTCTGTTGCCTTTGAAAGTCACCTACTTCAAATGTGTAAAAGTGGAAGCCATGTCAACACAAGAGGCAGAAAAACCTAAGGCTGGACAAGGGTTTGGGGAGGACTATGTGAGAGACAAGGGGTGGAACAGGACTCCTTGCACAGGTGTCTTGGATACCTGGCTCTCTGCATGGCTTTCATTCTCCTGGCAGGTCATGGCAGAGCCCTCCTTACCTGAGGATCACAGCATGCATCTCAAGGAGGCTTTATCCCTGGTGATCTTTGACATCCAGGCCAACAGTCTCCCCTGTGAAGAGGGCTTACAAAAGTACACCTTCCAGACCAAAATCAGCTAACAAAAACAGTCTAGGAACATCCCAGGCATGGTGTCAGATCAGCACACCTGAAGCCTGGGTTTTCCTGGGAAGATTGTCTGTAATCCAGTAATGAAGAGACAGGTGATTCTGTCTTTGCTCTAATATTAATAAAGGCATAACGCACTTATGTAGGGTCAAGGTTTTCTCACGGCAAAAATATGGCAGTGGATTAGCAGCTAATGAGGCCAGTCTTAGCTTTTTAAAATGGGGAGAGAATTCATATCTTCCACAGGCAGCCCATTTTCAGAGATCAAAATAAACAATTACACCAAAAGAAGTATGTGCTCGAGTCTAGAGTGCATGGGTCTGGGTGTGAGCTTTACAATTGTTTCTCCTGCACATAAAATAATGACATAGTCCTGAAGTTGCTGCAGTTCTTGATGTCTCAGTGTAGGGTTGGGGTGCAATTATGCAGACTGAGTCTCCACAAACCCTCTTCCAGTCACATCCTCTGTGCAGAAGCTTGCAGGCAAAGAGTCAGGCCCTGAAAGTTGGTAACTTGGGTCCCTTCTAGAGTACCCTCACGGAGTACTACTGATGGCCTGGTGACTCACGTGAACTACTGACCATTCAGTCTGACAGTTGAGTAAGGGTGACTGGCAGATGCAGGGTGCCCCACTTTACGTGAACCTTAGCTCAGAGTTATGGCTTTCACTCTCCATGGAGGAATAAAGAGAGGTTCAAGGGTCTCAGAAAAGTAGACAACATCCTCCTTTGACTCCCAGTGAGGGAATCAAGAACCCCATGTCCAAGTACTTGAGATTGTCCCTACAGTCAGCAGGTCAAATGGCCAGCCCGTTAAGTTATGTTCTGCATGACACAGAACTGTTTACACACAAGGATACATTTACTGAAAGCACACTAGGGTTTATATGTCAACACCTCAAAAATACACAAGGAAACAAGTACTAGTCCACAATCTAGCAACTTAGTTTCAGAATTAACCAAGACAAGTAACATGCAATCTATTTCAATCTCCCCAAGTTAACCTATGGGGCTAGTGTTTTTCACAAGCCCATATCCACTATCTATCAAAGTCTTAATATGAAAATTTGAATCCATACTTATGTTGTTTACCTTGTTAGTAAATAAAAAGAAAAATGAAAGTGTTGAGAAAGAGTACAAGTGAAATATCAAGACTGGAAGGAAAAAAGAAAGCACACAGCCAGAATGATCGGTTAGGATCGACACCTTTCTCACTCCTTTCCCTTGAACTGCTTCACGGTCGTTATCTTTATATAACAGATCTTTCATTGGTTCCCAAGACATCATTTTAGCAGATACATGCTAAAGAAGCCCCTGCTGTTTAACCTTTGCTACAGAGAACCTCTGAAATTATCCCCTTTTGACATCTCTGTAAGACCTCACTTTCCCGTTCCTAGATTTAACTATAATTACTCGTTTTCTTGTCCTACTTTGAAAGGAGTCAGAAAACAATAGAAACGGGGCTTTATGGGAGCCAGAGAACTAGAACACGTAATAAGTTTTGAACCTTCAGGTGGAATACATCAGGTCTGAAAGATATCTTTGCTGCAGGATCAGCTACTACTGCAGGGAAGACATGCACCTAAAAAGGGTAGTAACATAAGAACAGACCTGCAGGAAGGCAGCTATTCATGTGAGAGCTGAAAATTTCTTAAGCTCTTTGAGGTGAGGTAAGGCTTCAAAATGCCACCCCACCCTTGGAAAAAATATAATAACCTGAGCAAGCAGTGAAAGCATTTTAGCCCAACACTAAGCTAAAATAGAGACTGCCTTATTAACACATCAAGATCAATTGGTTGACAAGTAGTATCTTTTAATCCAAATAATGCTCAATTAAATCTATGCCCGTATCAATAATTTATTTTACAAATAAATATTGTTCACTCCAAGAAACTACGTTGACTACTGTCAGCTCAGTGGCCGTCTCTGCCTTCTGAGGGCTCTTACTTTCCAATTATGCTTTATTATTGCAGAAGACGCTTTCATTTGCTTCACAGTCTGAATTCATGCTTGAAAGTGAACAACTTAAAAAGGCGCTTTTCAAAGAAAGTGGGAAACAAACAAAAGAATCAGCCCTGGCCATGCTATCACTGGTAACTGCTCCTTTGATACTAGACCTCAAATTTTACAGCCACTGAATGCTGCTGCTTTCTGTGCTTAAAACAGAGATAGATCATGATGCAAAAAACACAAAAAATAGCCAAGTGAATGACTTGCCCTGAGTAGGGTTTCTGCAAAGCCATGGAGCCCAGAAGGGACAGGGCAGATGTGTAGTGAAGGGGATACTAGTAACAGACTTGTGGAAACACCAGATATATGCAAACCTGCTTTAAAAAGAAGAATTTAAGCATAGCCATAGCTTTCCAAAACAAATGAGAATATTTCTTAATGCAAGAAATTGTACACAAATATAGTTAGGCTCTGTCTGCTTTTGTAAATTTGAAGTTAATCATAATAACATAAATGTACTCTTGTTTCTATCATTTGTCCAAAATTTTAAAATGTTACATTTTATCAACATACAGTAATTTGATTTTTGGTAGTTTAAATTTTAAATAAATTCAACATTTCAAATATTTGTGATTTTTCCTTATTAAAAATTATCACATAATCAGTTAGATAGAATTATGATAATTTGTGATCTTACTGTTAAGGGCACTATTTTACAAATCTGTAATTGAATCTTATATGGTTTGGAGTTTGGGGTGTTTGTTTGTGGTTGTGGTTGTTTGTCTTTTGTTTTGTTTGTTTGTTTGTTTTTGTTTTTGGAGGGGGGTTGTAAACAGCATCTTGCAATATAAATCAAGCTAACCTAGAATTTTCTATCCTTGCCCACATCCTCCAAATCCTGTGTGTTTTAAATCTGGAAGTATATTATTTCCTAGGACAGTGTGTGCATTAGATGAAAACATTTGTGCTTTGTCTAATGAGCTAGGAGACCTGTGTACATTGTAACTGCTCTGTACATTGATAACTTGTTTTGTGCTGTCGTTACCTTGACATCTTAGCAGTGTCTCTCCGTGACACCAAACATCTGGTCATGATTCAAATGGAGCAGCCAATTCATCAGCCTTCCAGATGCTCTAAACCCCTGTGACACTGATGTGTGGCTGTGACGCACAGTACAAGCATGGTTGTCTCCATATTTCTGAACACCAGGAACAGCTCCACTCTTTGCTCAAGATACTCAGGTGCCATATCTTGGGTTACTGCATTTCCTGGATTGGAACTGTGGCTTGCTGTGGACAGGACCAGTAAAGCACAGACTTGCCTCCAGGTCAAGGGTTGACCCTTCTAGAGCTGGCAGGGGACTGTGGGCTGTGATGCTAATTTAGACTCTGGATAGTTGTGAGCAACCTCCATAGAACTACTGAAGTCGGTATTAAAATTTTCCTCTATGTCTAGTGTTTCTACTGAAAAATAAAGCACAGTCGGATTCTAGCTCAGGACCCCTCTACTTTCCTGGGAAAGTTGCACAGAAACCTTGATATGGCTGGGAGACTCTGGGCTCATTCCTGGTACCCATCCTCCAAAGGCATCCTGATGTGAAGCTCTGAGGTCTGCTCACCATATGCAACAAGGAGATAAGAGGATGAGAAATCAGCTGCTGGGTCCTATGGCTGCTAAAATTAAGCTATGAAGCAGAAGTGGCATCTGAGCTACTTCTAGTTTATGGATGCACAGGAAGTTTCTGCGAGTGGGCAGGCAGCCTTTCAGCATAGCTGCCCAGGGATAGGGGATGGGATGGGGCTCAGGCATAGTTCTCACCATGGTCACTGTCCCCTTGTCCACCCTTGTAAACATCTGCTTCCTGTCCAGGACTACAGAATAAAGAGGCTGACAACATTTCAATGTCTACCACCAGCTTTTGTTTCTTGAGTAAGTTATATTATCTTGGCCTTAGTTTCCCTGTCTATACATTCAAGCCAAAAGCCGTTCCAACTCATAAGCACATCCTAGGATTAAATGCATTAATTCAGGTGAAGCACAGGGCACCCTGGCTGCATACCCGTAAAAGAGATCTCTTATGCGAATTAGAGATCTATGCTATGGGGAAGGCCCAGGCTGACCCAGCTATCTTTCCTTTCTATAGTTGCATACTGAAGTGACTGCACACATCTCCTGTGCCTGTATGCCAAATCACTGTAGTTCACTGTAGTCTTTCGTCACCCTGACCACATCTGTGCCAGGACAACCACTTGTCAGCCTTATTGACACGGCAAAATACTTCAAGTTATGAGCCCCAGTCTGGTCTAATGTGCTCATGTTTGTTGCCAGGAATCAGGATTTGCCTGGCAACAATTAATCTTCTTCCATGTGATTCACAAAGCCCTTCAGCACCTCTCCCAGGGGTGTCCAAGTGAAGAAGTAGAGCTATATGCTCTGCTCATGGTCCACGGTAGTTCTGCCGTATTCATGGTAGAGATCCAGACCTTCACTGCAGAGGTGTTCTACCATGTCTTCAAAGTGCCTGGCCCTTCCCCACACTGAGCCTGCCCACCTCAGATGGACCATCAGTCTGCTTTGAACTGAACATTATTGTCAGCATGAAGCCAAGAGCCAGTCCCTGTGGATCCAGTTATGTCAGTAGTACTGAAGTGTCTAATGTCTCCAACTGAGGTATAAACATTAGTGTGGGAAGAGCCACATTTCCTAGATTCCTGTCCCACTGTGGTTTGGACCAGGTTTGGATGGTCTCTGTGGACTTGGTTTAATCATCTATAAAATGGGGTTAATCTCATCTGACTCACAGTATGGTAGTGGACGCTCATTTAGCTAAAAATTTGGGATGTACTTAGTAGATGAATCACACTATTGGAGAGCTGAGTTTGATTAAGTGAAGGCAAGATTTCAGTCTGAGTTTTCCTCTCGCTCTGTGAGTCCGTGAGTACCATGCACCTTTAATGTCACTTTAATGGGGCTGAGGTGTTTTTTTCCTAAACAGTTAATTTAATTCCTGTTGCTAATGAGACCTTCTTCTCTCTGCAAGCAGAGGCAGCAGGCCTCAGGACGGAGGTGGAATGGAAAGGGTTTTGATGCAGGATGGAGCTTTCTGGAAAGGTGCAACCTGCTCCCCTGGGGTATCCTGGGTCAGAGTATTGATTTATGTTAAGCCTTCCTCTCTCCTCCTTGGCCTATAGTGATGCTTCAGCCGGTGTCTTCTTCCTGTTCTTTGGGTTCTAAAGACTTCTTTAATGGACTCTCCTTATGCCAATCAATGAGCAGATGGCCCCTCCCTGAGTCTGATGTTACTTCAACAGCATCAGAACAGCAGCTACAAAATAACATATTACAGATTTAAAAAGCATATAACAGAAAAGGAGCTTTACCATGTTGAAGTCATTAGTCATTACTTTCTTCTATAAACGACCCCCATCATTTCCCTTCATGCAAATGAATCATCTAAAGCAAATTAACTTGAAATGCAGCTTTTAATTGGTTATGCTTGTGAGAGAAGGATTTCAAATACTTGAAGCTGTAAAAAGCCAATTCATGTGTTGCCTGCACCACATGGATCTATACCAGCAGCCGATAAGGGATCTACGTGTTCTAACGAGCTGATCAGCTTGCAATCATCAGGTCCCTACATTCCAGCAGTGCTGTGAAAGGACAGCGAGAAAGCGGGTTTTACACGGTGTGGTGTCAGAATGGCATTTTTTTTTTTTGCATGTTCCTTAAGTATTCCTTCTGATTTTTAAAAATAATGCCTGAAGGTAAGAATCCTAAAGTTTGTGTGTGTTGTGAGTGGGGTGCTGAAGCAATGATGGGGTTAGCTTAGCAAACAGCTAGTGACTACCCCTGTTATACTAACTATACTGCTTAAATTTAGTTTTTCTTATAGACATGGTGGGTGGTTGAGAATGGAATGATTTCATTAAATTAATAATAATAATAACAACAACAACAACAACAGTTCTCAGCCAAGCATGATATTACACCCATGGGTCTGGAAGAAGAATAGTCACTGAAATGTCTGAAATCAGCCCTGAAAGAATATCTAAGGGCAATTTTGTGTGTGCCAAATGGAACAGCAAGACAAACAGAGGGTGAGGTTAATGAATGCAGCACTATCTATTGGGCAAGTCTCCAAAATATTAATTCCTTTCTAATGAAGTTTGCACAGTTCTTACCACTCTGAACCTCATCTCCACTCCCTGGCAGCCCCTCCTCTGATAGGACTACCCACACAGCTTTTAAATGTGTCTTCCATCTGGAAGAAGTATGTCATTCCCTCGACTTCTCCTGCCCCAGCTCCCAAGCCACCCAGAAGCCTTCCCTGGAGACCCACCCAGCCCCACCACAGGCCTATCTAGGCTCTGGCTGGGGTCAGTTGGAGCCCACGGGCAGGGTCTCCTGCTTGGCATCAGGATGCTGAAATAGCAGCATTTGACACATTTAAAACTTGCTGTTTGTGCAGTCACTAAAACTGCACCATTAGCTGGATTTTCAGATTGCATGAGTGCAGATCATTAAGTGTTATTACAGTATTAATTATTAGAAATGTCCTGTACTGCCCAAATTAAATTGGGATAGTCAACGACCTGCGCGTTCCCAATACCACGGATAATTTAACTGGAGATCTGCCGCTCTGGGTAAGGTGTCTCCACACGTGTCTCCAGCTATTTCACACTGAAGACCAGCAGCATAGTACTTTCAAAAATGCATCAATTGTATCTTAATATTTTCCAATGGCAAACTTCAGAAGAAAGTGAGTGGAATTGGACACTGTTGTAGAAGTTACTGGGATAACTGGATCCCTCAACACAAAAGGTCAGCTAATTCCAGGCAGCCTTTGTTGCTACATACTTCCTGGCTGTGTGATGACTCCCTATAATCTCTGTATCTAATAGTCTATGTTTAGTTGCCAAAAAAGGAAAGTGAATGAGCTTCAGTATTTAAGGCTAAGCTATTCAAAATTGGATGGACATTTTAGGAAACAACTTTGGACACATACTACACAATTACCCAAAATTGATTAAAAAAAAAAAGTCAAGTCCTGCCAGTTACTTTCTTGCCGAGAGATGTATTCTTGTGGGTAGAAAAGACAGTACCTTCCACACAGGATGGGAGAGGCCACAAGCGGAGGCAAGAACCTAACTGCTGTTCTCCAATGTGAATGTCTCTGTAGTAAGCACCCAGCTGCTTGCTTACCATCAGCTACTGTTGATCATTATTATGTCTCCATAATTGAAAAGGAAGCCCAATAAAAATGTACGTAAGACTAATTTATCCCTAAGACATATGTTATTGATGTGTGAAAGTAGTTGATAGTTCAATGAAATGATTTATATCTGATTTAAATGTTGACTATTTTTTATCCAAAATTCCCACACTAGGAAAAAAGCTTCTGACAGCTTTTTCATAGACATGTCCTGATGTCAGGCAAGAGCCCGAGGCCTGAATCCCAAAATAGTTCTCTTTGCTCCATCACCATCCTCACCTGAAAGATGTGTTGCCAGAAAGGAAAAAGTCAAATGAAGTTACTGATCTTACCTCTTTCATTCTGTGTCCATATAAATGTTAGGTCCTTTTCCATAGACCCCATTATTTCCAAATGTGAGTCCACACAACCATGTTTGTGGCTATGAGGCAGTTCATTCCCAGTGCCAACTCCATTTTAGCAACAGTATTGTTACAGTCACAAGTGAACATGAAGATGTATTTGCCCCTCAGATTGGATTTTTAAACAGTTATGATTTGTAAAACTAAAAAAACAAACAAACAAAACAGTTGGGTTTGAAGCTTAATGACAAATAGGTATGATATTTGAAAATGTAATTATATTAATTCCATATTGTCCAAAGACAAACTTTGATCTAATAAATGACTTAATTAACCATGATTACAAACATTATGAAGAAACATACAAGCTGACTGATTGCATTAATTGAAAATATGTCAAATGTTATGCATAAGCAAAATATAAAATTACAACTTATACTATCAATTGCATACTGAAAACAGAAACATGAAAAGTCACAAACAGTTGAGTAAAATATGTATACCCATGTGTAAATGTTGTTTCTATTTCCTCAGATGAGGGGACAAGATGAGAGCTGTACCCAAGCTGTACAAATACATGGCTTGCGCTGAGCCCCGAGCATTTCTATCTTACTATCCCTAGGCCTAGGCCTGGAAGCTTCTAGCCTCTATACAATCCAATCTTTTGAAACACAGACTATGAAGACTTCAGCTTCCAGCCTCCATCTGCTAACCTAGAATGTTTTCCGCCTCTGAGACTTACTGATGAATAAGCTCACCCTTTCTAGTTCTTTCTGAACTCTGGCTGGCTGGTTCAATCCAAGCTGACTGATTCAAACTGGCTTCTCTCTGATTCTCACTGAATTGCTTTCCTTGGAAAAGTTGCCTCTGAATTCCATGAACTGAAGTTCACAAACTCAACTTCACTCAAACTGAACTGTTCAGAACTGCACTGAACTGTACTCAACTCCTAAACTCTACTGTACTGTCTTTACAAACTCCCTGATCTCTCTCCATTGCTCTTAAGTAGCTTCGATTTTCTGTCTGTCCTCATGGGAGTTGGACATATCCTGTCTCTGGTTCATTCTGTCAAATCTCTCTGATTCATCACTTTGTCTGACCCTCAATTAGACATCATTGTTTGAGATTAAAGGTGTGTACTAAATTCCAGTCAGAGGGATTAAGGGTGTGTACTAAGGGCATGTCTGTATTCAAACTGAATCACACAGACCTAGGTCTTTGGATGTGATCCCTTCCCAGAGTAGTCATGTTGCTGGATTAAAATGCCTCTACAACTTCCCCCTTTGTGTTCAAGGTAAAAATTGTACACAGTTTAACTATTACAACAAAGACAATTATCAGTCTCATAAGTTTAGCAGTCTGAATGTTCTTATGAAGATCCATTGATGCAGTAATCCTTCATAACTGTAGACATGCTTATGTGTCCCTCAACAAATGTCCACTTCAACATCAAGGTTTTCCAGTAACAATATGTCCATTTTCAGCCAGTTTGTTGAGCTGTCCCCAGGCAGGGGGATCAGTTTTATGCATCATCCTTGAGTTGTGCCTTTCAAGAGAAGTTGAAGCTTCTCTTATTCAGAACAGACCTTTATCAGTTTTTATGGAACCTATAGTCTTTCTTTACTGCAATTTATTGTCTCAGAGGCTCTTGCATCATTCATTGCTTCTTTTGTTTCTGTGATTGACTCTCTCAGAGGCTCTTTCATCATTCCTTGCTGTGGGCTCAAGGCTCCTGTGGCTACAATGTCTCTTGAGTCACTCTGGCCATTCAGTTGAACTCAAAGAACTGATGTTTCCGCTGGAGACAATCCCAGGTAAATTTCTCCTCTGCAGCTTTTATCAGATGTCTCTTGTCCTCCTCAACATTTCTGTCAGATGTCCTCTGTTTTCTGCAATGTTGCTGGGATTTCTGCTTCTCCAATCACATTAGGTTTTTCTTCCAACCACCTTGGGCACCAGATGTGGTGGCCTTTTCAAGTAACATTTCTGTCCCCTCAACTCCTACCCTTGGTCTGAAGGGATCTGATGGAATTTTCCATTTTTTAATATAAAAAAAGTCTGTCTATATAGTTAAAATAGTCTTTTGGGGTGGCTTACTGTGTTCAAGACAATGCATATATGAATATAGTTGACATCTATAATGAAACTTTTAACAACTTGGGCTTTGGTGACTAATACATAGTTTAGTAATTGTCAAGGCAAACCTCCATCCACTCAACAACCAGCTTCACTTCACTGAGATGAGACCATTCACATCAAACATCTTCTGTGCAGCAAGTGAGGATTCAGGCGATATAGGCCATCGTTTCTTTAAAGTTTATATAGAGAAGGCTCAGGAGCGGTACCAAGGGCTGGAGGCAGAGGATCCAGGGTCTGTGTCCCAGCTTGGCTTGATTGAGACTTGCAGAATAGGAGCAGGAGCTTGTCATGGCCTCCTAGCAACTTCCATAGGCCTTGACAGTCATCTCCACATTATTCAAAGGAGGCTGTGGAGTACAGAACTGTTTTCATATTCTGCCTGCATAGTCTTGGCACAGGGAAGTTCCTGGTGCACACCTCTTGTTTAGGCAAAGGGATATAGGGCAGAGGAATGAGCATTTCCAGTGTGTTTATACAAGTACACTTGACCTTGGTCTCCTGGGATCAGAGCCACCTTCTTTCGCTGATTTGTTTGAGGTGTCTCCACAAGGCATGAAGTAGAAACAGTTGCCAATATTACTAGAAAAAAGTGTACACACTGAAAAGTGTGAGTGGTGAGTGGTGGGGGGGGGATCCACAATAGTGACAGCTCATATTCGTCCCACACACGGAGATACAGGGAGGCCAAATCTGAGGTCTCTCTTCCATCAGGACCGAGCCCCAAACATCTACCTCTTTCAAAGACTTAGAACCTCACCCACTTCTCACAACTGTTACCAGTGTCTAGAGCACCTGCCCCACATGCCATACCAACACATGCATCAAGCAGTTAAGGTCTTACTCTCTACTATCCCTTGTCTCAATTTTCCATTCTGCCATGAGATTCTTGGTGGTAAGAGGTGAAGTGAGAACCCTAGTGGTGGAGAAGGATGTGCTGTGGGTGTTACCATCACTATAGGTCTGTTAGAGGCCACACTCAGAGGTAAGTATAACAAGGTTGGAGCAGAGCCTCATCCCTTAGCCCTCCAGGTCCTGCAAAGACAGAAGAGATGTAGAGAAGAAAGAAGGAGATGTACAAAAAGGGGAGGTCTGAGGAATGCAAGCAGAAGTGACAGATGGGAAGATACTGAGCCTGCCCTGCTCCATTTTCCCAGCCTAGAAGGTCCATCCAGGCTGTCAGAGGCACAGTCCTATGTAGGCCCAAGAGCTTAAAACAGAAGCATGTCATACCTTTCTTCTTCCATCTTTAGTCATTTCTTGACATATGGCTGGAGTTCTAATAACACAGGGTTATGATGGGCTCATATGCCCTGCTGTTACAACCACCATTATTTGAACAGACTTTAAACAAGTTCTCTACATTTGAAAAAATGTGATCAAGGGAAGAATTGTTATCTGGGTACCTTCACTCCAGTGACCCTTTCTGCCATTCCCCAAACTTCTTACAAACTGTATCCACACGTATCAGAAACAGGTTTCTAGATGTCGTCTACTTGTGGGGATAGCAACCTTCCAGAGAGTTAGCCCCTAGCGAAAGCAACAGGAGCACCCCACAGTGAGTCCTTCATCAGCCTGCCATCTCCATGAGAGCCATTCACAGCCCACAAGGACTGCTTACTACAAACACTATCAGTGTTGTCTGTGACTTCAAAAAACAGAGAAAAAATTAAGCATAAAAACTTGTTAAGGCAAAGTTGAATTACAAATTTAAGCACAAAAATGTCAGCAAATGTGAATGTCGATGCTGTAATTGTAGTTTTCACTCAAACTCATCTCACATCCAGGTTGCATTGACTACATGCTTAAAGGTCTAATTAGGAGCTTAAGCTGCTATGGCCAATACGGATGAATACTTTTATTACATGCGTATCTCGCAGTTTCACATCTTCATGTGGGAAACACTTTGAAAGTAGGGCTTCTCTTCCATTCATCATGTAGAGTACCTTTCATCTCAATCAGTACTCACCCAACAAAAATTCAGGAACTCTGGAAAAATGCTCAGTCAGTATTCACTCATAGCACTAGGAGCGGCAATGGGTTCTAACAGCACCATATGTCCACTTATGTGCAGAATGTTGTCCAAGGGCTATCTACACCTTGTCAGTCTCTACATTATTCTTCATTTGCCTCAGAAAGTCCTTCCAATAGTTCACTTCCAATTTCAGTTCCTCCTCTAAGAATGACTTCCTTAAGCCGGGCGGTGGTGGCGCATGCCTTTAATCTCAGCACTTGGGAGGCAGAGGCAGGCGGATCTTTGCGAGTTCGAGGCCAGCCTGGTCTACAAAGCGAGTCCAGGACAGCCAGAGCTGTTAAACAGAGAAACCCTGTCTCGAAAAAACCAAAAAAAAAAAAAAAAAAAAAAGAATGACTTCCTTCTTTTATTGGATGAGTATGAACATTTGCATGCATGTATTTATGTGTACTATGTGTATGCCTAGTGTTTGCACATGCCACAAGAAGGCATCAGACAGCCTGGACCTGAAGTTTATACACTTGTGAATTGTCAGGGTGGATAACTGTCAACTGAATAAGAAGCTCTACCAGAGTACAAATGCTCTTCACCCACGAGCCAGCTCTCCACCCCCTTCTTTTTTTAGAAAACACTTTTGAGTTATGTTTTCTTTTGGAAAACTTTAGAGCATTTTCTTATTGATATAAAGCATCATCTTCCATAGAAAAATGCTAATAGACACACAGTTTATGTGATACCTGTATATGCATGCAGTTCTGTATTCATCATGTGGGTACAGGTGCACGCATGCACATGCCCAAGTGTGTCTAGAGGTCAGAGGTCAACAACACCTGCCGTCATTCCTCAGGAGACGTCCATGTTGCTTACTCCTTTGCTTTTTTTTTTTGGTTGTTACTCTTTTGTTTTGAGACAGAGTCTCTCTAGGTATCCCTAGCAGGCTTGGAATTCCCAGAAGGCCCACCTGCTTCTGCCTCCCCAGTGAGTTCTTGGATTAAAGGCGAGCACCACTGCACCAAACCCATCTTGTTTTGTGAGGAGGTCGCTCCCTGGCCTGAGGCTTGTCAGTTTGGTTAGCGTCACTCATCTACCAGTCCTCACTTCCCCACCACTGGGATTAAAATAAACCACACATCTGATGTCTTTTTATTTGGTTGGTTGGTTGATTGGTTGGTTGGTTGGTCGGTTAGATGGATGGATTTTTAGTAGTATGATCACTCCCCTCCTTTTTCTGGAGAATTTCACACATAAGTACCTCATTTACTCCATTTATATTATTTCTACCCTTCCCTCTCCCATCTAATTCCTCCCATATCCCTCCTCAAATACATGACTTCTTTATTATCAGTACATAGATATGATGGTGCAAATGAGAAAAGTCCCCCATAGGCTCAAGTACTGAAACACCCAGTCTCCAGCAGGTAGCACTATTTGTTGTTCAGGGAGTTGTGGAACCTTTGGGAGATGGAGCCTTGCTGGGGGAAGTGTCATGGGTTTGGGTTTGTAGTGTTTGTAGTCCTGCCCACTTCCTGTTTCCCCTCTCTGCTCTGTGCTCCCATTTGAAGACCTGAGCTCTCAGCTTACTGCTTCTGTGGCATGCCCTTCTCTTGTTGCTAATCCTCTCCTGCCCCCATGATGGACTTTTATTCCTTTGGAATCACAAACCAAAATAAACACTTCCTCACTTTCTTCCATAAGTCGTTTTGAGTTGTGTTTTATCACAGGAACAGAAAAGGAACTAATACTGTGTGTGCGTGCATACGTGTGTGAGACCTTACTGAATTTGTTTGATGTTGCTAGTAGATAATCTGTCAGGGAATTGGGACCTGAAGAAAACTGACTGATTCTCATTCTCTCTCTTTCTCTCTCTCTCTCTCTCTCCATAAATTGCTTATAGTTCTTTATGTAGGGGTGAAGTCATATGAAATTTCCATATTGAATGTTATCATTTTGTAGGCGTTTTTAAGTGACCTTATCATTGAGATTTCACAGGTGTGGTTTCCCGGCCATGTCTAGAAGATGCTACCTAGTACTAGTGACATGGTCCTCTGCCTCTTACAATCTTTTCTCCCCTTTTCTGCATTTTTCATTGAACTTTAGGTGTAGGGCATATGGAGATGTGTCTATCATTTGGGGCTGTTTTCTCCCATGCACACAGCTCTTTACATAGATTGTAGTATCAAACTCAGGTCCTGCATAGCAAGCACTTTATCAACTGAGCCCTCTCTCTGGTTCATATGTCCAACTTTGTCTACCTAGACATTGCCTTTACACTGGACGTAATTTAGAAAAAAATAAAATAAAGCCACTTGAAATAGTGCACCAAAACTCAGAACTACCATTCTTCAATTGATTTTTCCTTGGGTTCAATTTTCTTTAATATGGTCTTTAAACAGCCTTACAAGCTTGTCGACTTTACTTAGGGAATTTTAGGTGAATTGCAACAACAACAACAAAAAAGCACATTCCCAGCACAGTAATAACTGCGTATTAGACAAACCTGCTGATAAAAATCTCTAAAACATGCGTGAAAAACTGTCATATTTTCAAACACACCCAAAATGCTCTCTATGCTTAATGTTTAATAACACACTGGACAATGTTGAAAGACTTCCCCTCTAATCGGGGAAGTGTCTTCCTTGAGCACAATGTGCTGCTGTAGGTTCTCCCACCAACCCAGAAGGGTGCTAACGGAAGCAGCCTTGAGAACTGTGCAGGAGAAGCACAGGAGGACCATGACTGGAAAACTGGGGGAAGGTGTGGCATGCTGAGTCTTGCAGGGAGACGGGCTGGGAAGGGAGGAGGAAGGATCCCAGATGCCCAAGGTGTTATTTGTGGAAGGCAAAGGCTTTAAGAGCCCACAGAGCAAAAAATGTCACAGACAGCACTGTGGAAGAGTAGCCAGCAGAGGGAATGTATTTCAAGCAGAATGTCTTCACTCTGCTCCCCATCCTCCTGCTCCTCATCCTCATCTTCTTTCTTCACCTCCTTTTCTTTCCTGTCCTTCCCTTCTTCCTACTCTTCTCCCTCCTCCTGCCTCTGCTTTCCTCCCTCCTGATGCTCCTTTACCTCCCCAATCTCCTCCTTCCCATCCTCTCCCTCCTTATTCTCACTCCTGTTTCTTGCTCTTCACCGTACACCCACCACTGTCCCTAGTCACCAAGCTGCACTTTCTCTGGCATTGTAAGTTCACATTTTGTGTTGATTCTGCTCACCTTCCTCCCTGTGTCTGACTTCTGCTTGTGCACTAACGTGGGGTCCCACTTGTTAGTGTCAGGAGTCTTGAATGCGTTGTGTCTCAGGTTGAAGTTGCCAGGACTACTATATTGTCCTATGTCATCACACAGCAGTGGCCACATTCCTCCATCAGCCCAGCACCCTTTCAGTCTCCATCCTTGCCACTGTGTGTTGCTGTGGGTTCTCTCTTCCATATTAGATATACTGAGCCCTCCTGATGAGCTTTGAAAAACGGTAGAAGATGCACTCTCCTGAGATTGTATGAGACTTCATCACGTGTAGCTCTTATAACCTCATGCAGTCCCCAGTACTATCAACACACACCACACACACACAGAGGAAAAAAGGAATCCATGTACTTCGTTATGCATACTTTTCTGCCTCCTCATCCCTGCACTTGCCTCTGTCCACCTGTTGGGACAGCTGCTCTACCCTGCATGCACCCCCCTTGTTTCTTCCTGCCCACCTTGACCACCCTCACCTGCTCCACATGCAGAGCTCCAGGTATTCCTCACCCATGTCTACCTTTGGAAAATCTACCAATTCCAACTTATCATTTTGTAGCTCTGAGCTTCTCACCGTCCAAAGGGAAGAAGGCATTGTCCTCCCTGTGCTGTAAGACCAAACCCTTGGTGAGGATTTGAACCCTGCCACTAAGGGGCTCCGTGACCTTGGTATGTATTTAATTTCTCTTTGTCTTTGTTTTCTTACTTGGAAAGTGGTCACAATGGAATGATAAAAATGTGCTTGACCAGAAAAACAACAAGAAGAAAAGAAACAGATACTTCTCTCTGAGGTAAGAGTCTTGAACTCTGGCTTTTCGGAAAAGTTAAAGACAGTCAGGCGCTGCTATCTGCTAGGGGACGGTAGGTTTTCAGTAAGGATGAAGTTGGCAGAGAAGGAGATGAGATGGAAAGGAGCCCAGAGAGAATGCCAAGACCACTGACCTCATTCCAATCTCCAATTCACGACTTTCTGTATAATCTGGAAATGTCATTCATCTCTTTGAGCCTTCAAGCTCTCGGCTTCAGGGAATGCACCTCGAATGATTGTGAAGATGTAGGGTGAGGCCACCATGACAGTTTCGTTCCTGTACACTCCAAGAACCAATCACTGCTCTTGAGGTTGCAGCAGAGCCAGGCTTACTGGCTTCTGATACACCCACAAGGTGGGGCTCAGTGGTCCAGGGTTAGATTCTCACCTTTGAAGCACCATGTTTCCCAGTCACTGTGCATTCTGCACAAAGCATCTGTATATTGCACTTGTCAGGAGGGATGCACCTCACTTCACAGAATGCCCAGTGCTCTGGAGGTGTGAATGCTGAGGATGTGGGAAGGAGTGAAGAGAAAGGCCAGACCACAGCAGGAAGGCTATGCTCACCACAGCCAATTCACACCTGTTAACTGCTGTGAAAAAAGTTACCTAAAACATTAGCAGTGCTTTTCCTATGGGCTTTTCTCAGCAAGTATACCCTTTAACCATTGATTCTCTGCACTAAAATAGATTGAAGTAAGTGAATCTTAAGTAATTGTTCTGACTATAGAGGTTTGTAATTTACAAAGAGATCTAGACAGTGGGGGGGGGGGGAGGAAGTGATGCAAGACTGAGCCTGAAATGTTTGCTCAATCTGTATATAACCATATGTGCCTGCCTTCCAAGTGAGTTGATTAACAACTTACCATGTATGCACCAGCATGCCTGCCCTTGTGGACATGACCGTGAGGAAGGCAACATGGGCTGGCTTCATTGACACAAGAATTGCTGGATGATTTGTCAACTCCCCAAAGACCACAGATACTGTCTCTACAAAGGTAGGATGAAGAGCACGGCCTGAAGGACTGGACTGGGATTTCTAAGGGGAAGCAAGCCACCAACAGAAGAGACTCATGGGAACCAGACAAGGGACAGCACGACACCTTGTGCCTGTACTTCTTCCATATTCCAAGCTGTTAGGAAAATGATTTTAGATGACCTACAGAGGTCATGTGCTGGCACGCATATGTAGAGAGGACCAGAGTGAGCTGTGTTGTTGGGCACCAGGGTTTTCAGTCTCCAACACTCTGTTTATAAGGGACCGATCAATAGGACTTCTATATCCTGACCAAAACCAGCCACAGGATGAGAATCCAGCCAGGCAGAAGAGGCTAAATTATATAATGTTTTTACTGTTGTTTCATTTCACAAAACTGCAAAAGTCCAGGCAACATTTTGTCAGTAAAAAACAATAAAGAATATGAAAAGCCCATCTTCACAGGACATTGGACATTGCGAAACAACCTTCAGCTATTATCGGATATATCAAAACTGACAAGGAAAACTTTGGTCCTGATTGGACTATATCTCACATGGACAGCACAGTCATCCAGCTCCTCTCCTACATGGCGCTGCTCACCCACCGAACCATAGGTAGGAAGTTTATGAGCTTAATTGAATCTGGGGTATTTGGATGACTGGGAAAATAAAATGGTGATGTTGCAAAAGTGGTCATTATATTTTCAACAGCAGAGGGATTCTTGACCCACGTGGAGCTGGAAGAAGAGTGTAGATTAAATGAGACATTAATTTTGTTAAGGTACCTTTCACAAAATCTGCACTGCATATTTCTGCATCCTTACCACTTTTCTCATCTTCTGTCATCTCTTATGAACATCCCAAGGTCACAACAAAGAACATTTTATTCAGATAGAGGAAAGCCATTCCTGGTCTTCTTTACTCTGTTCCTTTTTTTTTTTTCTTTTTTTCTGTGCAGCAGGAACTGGGTTTAATGTCACTTTGTGTCTTTCTAATATTGCATCAAGAACTTTATGTGTGTGTGTAAACTATAGCCAAATTAGGTCACAGAGAAATCATTAGCAACATTGTTTTTCCCTGTGCTTCTTAAAATAGGAGAAAAACAAATGCATGAAGAGCCAAATAGGGGTCAGAGCCTCAGCTACAGATGTGCAATGGAGCCCCATGTGCGCCACCCGACACCCCGGAATTCCCACCGGCATGCCTAAAGAACCTCAGTGTGGCTCTTCATTTGGATTACACCGCTGCACATCTGCTTGTGGGTTTCTGAGAGACTGTATTTAAAGCATAAAGGTTTGGTATGAAGGGAAATAATTAACAAGTTCCTTGGCACCTGGTCCGCAGGGACACAGCAGTACCTGCAAATGACAAACTCCCTTCATATCTCATGTTTCCAAAAGTGAGTCCTGGCCTGATTCAGACATGCCCTTCCCCAGAAGACAGTGGGGAGATGTGCAGGTGTGAACTGTGGCACACAGAGCCTTACTCCAGGGCGCTGAAGGTCAACAGTCTGCTCTCACGCTGACAGTGACCGGGCATTCTTTCATTTCTTAAAAACAGTGTGCTGTCTCTTTAATGAGACACTGAAGACCTTCCAGTTTGGAAGCATCCATCTGTGAAACCATTCACAGAAGAGTCCAGACCACCAGATAAACCCTCTCCCATTTTTCTGAGTGTCATCACCTTTCCCTTGCTCCTATTGGAAAAGAAGTTTCTAGATTTATCTGATGTCATTTTGGTTTGCATTTTCTTTGACTAAGCACAGGGAAACTGGTTTCTCCTAGAATCCCAAACTTCTCAAAATGGAGTACGAATAAAGAGGATGAGGGAGAGCTCCTCCTTCCCCACTTCTCTCTTTTCTTACTGATATAACTACTTAAATGTAAGCAACGTGGAAATTGTATTTGTGTTACCATCCCTTTTCATATTACTATTGCAGATTTTAAGTGTAGTATAAGTTTTTATTGATGTGTTTTCTGATTTATAAAATATTTTCATTCCACTTTAAAATTAAGGAAATCCCTGGCATACTTTTGGGTTGTCACTGTCCATCCAACATGTAATGGATTCTCTAGATGTTTCTAGAAAGTACAGTGAGGCAATAAAATCACTTTCAGGAATCAATATCCTAACCACCAGAAATCACATGTGGGGACACAACAACCATAGGTCTGTCCTGCTCCTTGGCTCTTGCAAGGCCCACGCAGTCAGCTCCATACTGATGGCTCTCAGGTGTTTCCATTACAATTAGCCCTGTTTTCTCCTCGCCATAGTGGAAAAGTGACAGGGAGCTAAAAATCCTCCAGGCACACGGCCGGGCGCTGGTGTGATTGAATGATCTCATTTCAGGCTTTTTGTTAGACAACAGGCAGAGCTCTATGAAGATTGATACAGAAGTGCCAGGCTCGGCTGGCTGGATCATCAAATGGATTGATATGATACTCGGGCAGTGGATGAAGACAAAGTAACTGTTATCATACTCAATACACCACCTTGTCAGGGGTGGAAAATCACACCGTGTCCCCAATGATGGGAGAGTTTCATGACTGTCATGTGAATTTAGTAGCTTGATGTCACAGGCAGGCTGCTGGACCCAAAACTTCTTATTTGTGAGGAAAGTAAAGATCACTTCCCAGCCCAGCTCGTGGAGCCAGGAAGGCAATTCTTGTACTGGGAAGGATTGGATAAATCTGCAAAAAATGGGGCTGCCACTTGCAGTAAGTGGTGAATTTTAAAATATTTCCATTTAATTTCATGGTGGAAGACCAGATGGTTCCAGAGACAAGATTTATCTTATAGCTAGGGAAAAGAAATAATGTGGATTCCAAGAAAAATCGTTATGATTTCTGGGTCTGCTCGCCATGTCTATCTGGCTCATTTTCCACAGATGTAGTAGCAAAGATGTTAGCACCAACTCAATGCTTTGATGGGGAAACTGAGGTTCAAAAAGAGGTGGAGAGACTTTTCCTAGTCAGAACACATCACCTATGGTACCGAGTGGCCTGAGCAGGGAGTTTCTCCACCCAGGCCCTGTGGCACATATCACCTCCCATGCTGCGTGGCCCTGACCGAAGCATTACATCCATCTGTCCTCTGCATTACATCCCTTCATGATTGCAAGCAATACTTGGGGGTGGGGGCTGTTAGGTACTGTGTGAAGTGCCACATCACTTGCAGTTGCTGGTCAAGGTGGAGTCTGCTCAATGCAGATAGTAAATGTCCCCTACCTTATGAAAGTTTTTTAAAATTTATGGCTAACGGTATATCATCTCTTCCATGTAAGTCTGAATGAGGAAGAACAAATTCCCTGGATCCTGGAATACAAACCCCTAGAAACACAGCCCTGCTTGTTGAGGTTCCACCTACAAACAGAGCTGGATACTTTATGGATGACACAGAAGTTCCTTCCTAAGGGCAGAATCTAGAAAATTACCCCTGAGCATCAAGAGAGTCACAGCCAGAAATGCAGACAAAGCCAGGAAGCCAGGTGCTGTTCCAGGTGGGAAACCACCTATGGGGCTACAACAGGTAGCTGAGGTCCATAGAGCTGTGTGAAAATGGAAGAACTTTTCTGGCTGTTCTGTGGGATGGAGCTGGCAGAAGCACAGGAGGAAGTAGAGTCCCTCGTAAGAAGGGAGACACAGCAGTGCTCTGGACTGAGATTTCGGTCAACATAAGCGCTTGGGATCATTGTAACCTGCAGGGTTGGATGACAATGAGAAGACAAGGAAGTGAGGGGTGAGCACTAGGCTGTCCTGGACAAGAGTGAGGCCATTTGTGGGTTCTGTGACATCCTTGGTTCAGGAGAGGTAAATGTGGTAGATTAGGGGTCAGAAACCAAGAGCCCTGTTTCAGTCAGACCTAATCCGATATTCCAAGGAGGTGATTAGATGACCACAGGCTCAGAAGACACAGCACTTGCTTTGCCTCCTGGGACATACTTCCAGGAAGAGGCCAGTTCCAAGGCATAGGAAAGGAAGTGGCAGGAGCCTGGATTAAGTCACAGAAGACAAAGTATCAAGCTCAGATGATGTTTTACGGCTCTGCAGAATTTGAGCTGGTCCTATGGCTCAGTGAGTAAAGATTTACTTACTTGAAAAAATCCTCAACATCCTTAATCATAAGAGAAAAGCAAGTCTAGATGAATCTGAGATTCTATTTCACACCCATCAGAATGGCTAAGATAAAAAACTCAAATGGCAGCACATGCTGGTGAGGATATGGAGTAAGGGAAACACTCCTCCATTGTTGGTGGGAGTTCAGACTTGTACAACCACTGTGGAAATCAGTCTGGCGATATCTTAGAAAACTTAGAACAGCTCTACCTCAGGATCCAGCCAATATACTCCTGGGCATACATACAAAAGATTCCTCACCAAACCACAAGGACATCTCCTCAACTATGTTCATGGCAACTTTATTTGTGATTGTTAGAAACTGGAAACAACCCAGATGTCCCTTAATTGAAGAATGGATTTTTTAAAATCTGTGATACATTTAGACAATGGAATACTACTCAGCTAGCAGAAACAACAAAATCATGCAATTTGCTGCCAAATGGATGGAACTAGAAAAACTCATCCTGAGTGAATTAACACAGACTCAGAAAGATACACATGGCATGTATTGACTTAAAACTGAATTTTAGCCATATAGTACAAGATAACTATCCTACAACCAACAGACTGAAAGGAACAGGAACATGGACCTTGTTACCTCTTAGTGGGACACTTTGCCCTAGTGGTGCTGCCATGTAGGTCCCCAGTGCAAGAGGAAGCTCTTAGCCTTCATACGACTGATGAACTGAGGGGGGATGATATATGGGGACACCCCACACCAGAGGAGTAGGATTGGGGAGAGAGGGTAGAGGGTGGGAGAGTGAGACCAAGAAGATTGGAGGGAGGGGGCTGTGGTGGAGATGTAACTTCAAGTAATAAAATAACTGTTAAAAAATGATATACTTAGCACCATGCCTGATGACTCAGGACTCACACAGTGGAAGGTTAGAGAACTGAATCTGCAAATTGTTCTCTGACTTCCATACATGTGCCATGGCATAATACATGAATACACACAGACACACATATACACACAGTGCACACACACACACACACACACACACACACACACACACACACACACAAATACTCCAAATAAATAAAGGAAATAAAGTTCCACAGAATGGAAGTAGGGTTAGGAGGATAGTAGAGGGCTCCATCACAGCTCAGAATTCTGTGGAGAGAGATGAACAGTGCATGTCTGGAATTACAAGTGTGATTTGAGATCATGTTGGTGTGGAAGCCCAAACAGGGACTCTTGTTGCTGCACCCTGAAGCTGTGGGATCCATTAAGAAGCAGTGAAAGAAAAAGAAGAGCCTTGGTTTACAGACAATTAGGATTAAGTGTTCTGGAATGTCCTCTCTCCTGGAACAGGTCCTAGATGTGTATGAAGGACAGTGTCAGGTGTTCTGAATCCAAAACCCACAGCTTTGCCTCTTCACAGGAAGTCCTCTGTAAATATTTGTCTTATAAACAATTAGATGAAAGAATTACACTTCAGCAACCTTTTGCTGCAAGCCAGATTCCTCAAATGTAATAGCATAAAAATCTACCAGTCATTGCCAGGCTTATGAGATTACAGATGACTGACTTAGAAGGTCCACTTTGTTTCTGCCCCAGCTCCCTCAGTTGGGGCTGCCCTCTGGAGCTGAGAGATGCTCTTCCAAGATGGTCCATGGGAGAGACTGGAAAGTCAGTACTGGGTATGACTGTCTGTTGACAATCTGTCTGGATCTTTCTGCACTTGGGTGTCTCACACATTGTATGGCACTTGTGTATCAGATGAGGAAGGAGGAGTCTCTGTGTCCCCTTTGAATGATATGGCTTCTGTGTATGTCTGCCACTGTAAAGTTAATGCTCACCCATTCTCCAGCTTCATGCTGATTTGCCAGACTCAGGCTACTGTGGGCATGCTGCATGTCCTGGGGTGACAACAGAGCTTTCATAGCTCAGGGCATTTGTCTGTGTCCCTCATTGCTTTTCGCAAAGTCAGCATCCCTTGCTGGGGTAAGGCTATTTATCTGCTCATTGCCCAAAGACAAAAAGCTAGTAGAACTGATGAAGACCCAAGTTTCTTGTGTTATTAAAATAGCTAATCACTTTTCCTCATTATTATTTTTCAGAGTTAAAAGGCCCCCAGACCCTCAGGATATCAGAAATTCTCAGTACCAACAAGTCCATTTTTATGCCATCTTAAAATCTCAACAAAACAAAATGAGTCTGAATATTCCATAGCCCTGCATCCCCATCAACTGCAGTGTGAACCTCTCCAGTAGGTTAATTTTATGCCAGCTTGACAAAGTTAAGGGATACTCAGATAGTGAATGGCATTAATCCTAACAGTGTCTAGATATGTCTGTGAGAGGAGTGGGAGAAGGTTAATATTGAATCAGTAAACACAATGAAGAAGATCAGCCTTCCACCATGCAAGTAGCATTATCCAAGACATAGGAACTCAGAAAAATACAAAGACAAAAGATGGGAGAGAGTTCCCTTGTATTTCTCTCTCTCTCTCTCTCTCTCTCTCTCTCTCTCTCTCTCTCTCTCTCTC
>CAJQZJ010004760.1:10420182-10439037 GCA_907164525.1 Lophiomys imhausi
TGTGTGTGTGTGTGTGTGTGTGTGTGTGTGTGTGTGTGTGTGTGTGTTCCCAGGACTCTTCTCTTTGCCTCTGTATATGCAAAAATGTGGCCCTCATCTCAAAGGCAATACGAATTTATTCTGAACCAAATATGAATGAACAAAACTGAGATACATGGATTCGGGTTTCACCACAGTAACATTTTCATGAGTTCGTCTATAATTACAGAAGAAAAGAAAGTCATAAGTCATAGCACTTTTCAAAGGCATTGGTCAGGGAAATCAAGTAGGTGGGTTACCACAAAGTGGGGGTGTGTCTGCTAGAGGGCTCAGATAGTATCTGATAACAGACTAGGGCTATGAGTGAGCAGAAGCTAGACGTATGTTAGCACCTTCCAAAAGGTTTCACTTAATAGCCACTAGGAGGTCAAACACAGGGATGCTTGAGCATGAGTGACTATTAAGGCAACTTAAGTCCTGCCAAGATCATTTTGGTTGTGAATCTGCAACACTCCTAACTTTCCACAATGAGGGAAGCCCTAATCATCTAATCAGCCTTGGAGAACCTTTAACGCAGGTGTGACTCTTCGATTCATTGTGCTCATGGTGAGAGGTGAGATGGCCTTGCTTCTTTTGCTTGTCTGTCTTCTGCAGAGGGTGAGAAGCATCAGCCCTCTATTATACACAGGTATGGTAATATACCTACTAAGAAAAAGAGGAATTACCAGTGCTTTTTGAGTCAGGGTAGCTCCAGAGTGATGTAGATAGAGAAAGAGGGTAGGACCCTGATCTTCTGACAGGATGACTACTCCAGAGACAGGAAGGAGCTCCTCCCTACACATCTGCACCTGACAGGTGTGTTTATAGTGTGTGTTTTCCAGGCCGTGTGCTAGTCTCACTATTTCTCCCCTACTTAGCACCATGAGTGGAAGATATGTGTCTCCATAAAGCAGAATCAGATGGGTCTAGTGATCTGCCTGAAGTCACACAGATGTTAGTCAGCAGATCTTAGAACAGGAGTCAACTCCACAGCATGTTGAATCCTATAATTTTGGCACATGCTGGATTAATGCCTCATATCCAAGGTTCATGGAGCATTTCTGGTCCAGCACCTACAGTCTGACTGTAGAGTTTTAAGCTATGTCCAACGGACTTTCATCTTAGGATGATGGGGTGATAGAGTTACCTGCCTCCTCTTTTTCTCCTAAGTCTTTCTAGGATGTTGAGAAATACACAAAAGGCCATTTGCAAGTGAGCCCAAAATGCTGAGGGGCTGAAGCAGCTGTGGATGTTCCCGGCCGGCATGGGATGAGAAGAGGCAGCACCCAAATGAGTATGAAAGTTACACAACTTTTCAATCCTCAGAGGAACTCTGGGCCCTGGAGTGTGGGGAAATGATTCCTCTTGTACCTCTGCTATCCACACTTAGACTGAGGCTCACTGAGGCTGCTTGCTGTGCTTGCCCACGGCCCGGCTTCTGCCACGCAGCCCCTAACACCTTCACAGCAGCAAATTGTCCTTCAGGAGCCTGGACTCTCCTGGTTCTCCACCACCTCTTAAGGACTCAGGTGACTTCACTGGACATATACGCCTGACCAAAAAGAGTCACCAGGTCCACACCACGGCCACGACTTCCTGTGTGTTAAGACCAACTCACAGGGCTGGAGAGCAAGGCTTAGAAGAGAGCATCTCAATAGTGGGACAATGTCACACCCATTCTGGAATTACTTCTCAGGGGAATAGATCCACTACCCAGATGAAATCTGCCCAGCTGGCATCTGCAAGTTCCATAGCGTCGAGGGAAGCTGGGGGAGAGCTGTACATCTTTACACTTCTCAAAGCTGCTCCTTCTCAGTCTCCATAAAGAACAGGCATGGAAGAGTTCACCATGTATTTGAGGAAATAGTAACACAGAATGAAGAAAATAGTTACTTATAACCAAACTGTATCTGCTTTCAAAGGTCAACTGTGTTTCCCACCCAACATACAAAAGTCAAGTCAATTGGTTGTGTGTCTTTAAATTTAAATACAAAAGGAAAGAAGTCAGACCATGTCTAGATTTCTTCTCCCAAACAAAATCCTTGGGTAACTATTTCTAAGTCCTAGAAAGACTAGCTTTAGGCCCAGATTCCATACCCAGGTGCACTATCACTGTAGGATTGCCTCTGCCCACACACTTTCTGCAGGACACCAGGAGCCAAGGACAGTTAACCTCCTGGTACTTACATGATGACTCACTCCTGTGACATTGTAGCTCTAGAGAACCAGAAAACTCCACTGAAGAGCAAGGCAAAGTCCACTGTGAGTGGGACCTGGGGCCAGTGTGGATTCTGAAAAAGAGAGGACTTGCTGAAGAGAAAGGGTATGATAAAAAACAAAAACAAAAGGCAAATGAAGGAACACAAATGGGAGCTAAGTGGAGCTGCCATTCTGCAGATACACAACTGAGCAGCTTCCCAACATATGTCTCCAGGGAAACCAGAGGGTAGAGAACTAAACTCAGTCAAGGCCTCCTCATGTAGGTCCTCAGAGAAGCATCTTCACAACTGCCTCGTGGGTCTGTCCCACTACTTATTCTGTATCTTTCAGAATTCAGTGTCACCAGAGCTGGGGAAACTGAAATGCCCTAGAGTAGATAGAGCAAAGTCAAGCTTCAGGACATCAGGTAAATGCTGCAGAGCCCAGGAGCCTCGCAGGAATCAGCGAGCTAACAAGGTGTAGAGCAGAGGTCTGAGGACCTCAGCCCAACAAAGAGACAGTGCCCATAACTGAGAAGAGGAAATACACAAAGGCACACACTGAACAGGGCCCCAAAGGGAGATCGTGCTAGGAAGGGAAATACACATTGACATGGCAGAGGAGTCTCCCTATGCTGTCAAGAAGAACCAGAAAATAATTGCATATGACATACATTAAAATGCTAATACGTGCCTCAGAGGGCTTCCCTTGGGAAGAGATTAGGTGGGAAGGGAGGGGCCGTTTTCATCAATCTACAAACCATGTGTAGTTACAGGGCTGATGGGATTAAACAAAATAAGCATTGGAACACATGAAACTTTCAGAAAACCACATTTTAAAAATGAAGGTAAGTCTGTGCGTTGGTTGGGCATCACTTTTGATCACTTTTTCAAAATCTCACAGATTCAAATCAAAACTGGGAAATTCTGTGGTTTAACTTTTTCTGGAGACAATGAAATCCCTGTCTCTCTGACTTCATATCCTACCAATCTTGCATCCTTTCTTCCTTTCTTTTCTTACTCGGTGCCTCCTTTCTCTCCCTCTTCCTTCCCTCTTCTTTCCCTTTCCTTCCCTCACTCATTCTTTTTTATCCCCCTTTCTCTCTCTCTCTTTCTTTTTTCTTTCTCTTTCTCTCTGCACACACACAATATTTCTCAAAAAAAAAGTCAGCAGTCATTAGCAACATGAATTCAATAAGGAAGTGCAGAGCTGACAGCTCTTATTGTCACCCAAGGCAGAATAAGGCAGACCTACATTTGTAGATCTGCGTAACTTAACATATCAAATATTAGTGTCAAATGCAAATAAGGGCAGATAATTTTAGAGTTGTTACATGACATTCAAAATCACACACTATGTTCTGCAACACTCACAGAAAGATAAAAATGAAAAATGAAGTTAATGAAAAGTTATTGCCTTACTGAGGACTGCAGAATCAGGCACTTTACATTAAAATAAAATCTTTGTAGAACACTAAAGCTTATAGAAAATAATAATTTAAGAGTGAATCGCTCTAATGGAATATTCTCATTTCTACCCCACAAATAGTTTTCCAGCTGAATCTGAAGACTTTATTTTTACATCGCATGGGTTTTACACACATAAGCTGGGAGGGCTTCCAGGTCATGGGGGAAGGTAGGCACTGTAGGGCCTGTGAGAGCTCGAGAGTGCATAGGGCTATCTCGGCAGGAACATAGTCCCATGATGTGTGTCTAATGTCTTCAGCGCCTCCTGTGACAGATTGTATCAATCAGTGTTCTCTAGAGCGACAGAACCAACAGAATGAATATATATGACAGAGGAAGTTTATTAGATTGGCTTACAGACTATTGGATCATCCAATGATGTCTGCACATTGGGAAGGCATAGAATACAGCTACAAAAGTTGGATGCCTCAGTAGTCCCCATCTAATGCTAAAGGTCCAGAGGATTCCCAGTGATCTGCTTGTCTTCAGGTCATGTTGGAAGGCCTGTGAAACTTGGTTTCAGTATGGATGGAAGATGGTAACAGCCACAGCAGCAGCAATGGGATAGATACAAGCGAGAAGTGACGGTGGGCAGGCAGGACTGCTTCCATAGTCACACTGCTTATATCTGGGCCACTTACTGTGAGAGAGAGTGTCCTCCACCTTCAGTAAGTTCTTGGACATGATTTCTCAGGCCCGTCCAGAAACAAGTCTCTCAGGTGCTTTCACATGCAATCAAGCTGATAATTAACATTAACTACTACAGAGCCACGGGGAGATTTCCCAGCAGCTAAGAGTGTGCACTGCTCTTGCAAAGGACCTGAGTTCTGTTTCCAGCACCACACACCAGGTGGCTTTCAGTTGCTTGTAACTCCAGCTCCAGGGAACCCAACACCCTCTTCTGGCCCCCATGGGCACTCAAAGTCACAAGTGAATTCCTAACACTTAAAAAAAAAAAAAAAGACTTACCATCATATGTATCTAGACAGCTGGCACAGGGTTCATGGTACCTCTGGGTCATACAGTAAATATATGTTATAACTGGTTTTTAAAAAGAAGCCATTCTCCAAACAGGCTCTAGCATCTTTATTTTAACTTTTATAAACAAAGTATGAGCAGTCCATTTGTCCCCCATGCTCACTTCATGTGGTCATCCTTGCTTTGCTTCTGTCACTTAGGTGGTAGTAGGTATCTTGAACCCCCATGATGCCTCTCTCTTCTCCTGTACCCCATTCACCACCCACAGAGCAGGTTATCCATCTCTGTGCTTTTCACCTGGTTCCAAGTGTATTTTTGTACATGGTAGAAAGAGAGAGAATGGGAGTGGGAAGAAGAGACAGTTTGGCCCAGTTGAAGGGATAATCCTTTTCTTGATGAATTTGTGTGTTTGGAAAATATCCCCTGACCCTCAGGCTTCTCCTGACTGTCCTGTGCACACGCCACTCACACCATCACCACTGTCTCCGACTGCCTCCTCCTCCTCTCCTCTTCTGTCTCCTGTTACTCAGGTCTATGACTATGTCCTCAGGCTTACTCTGAAGTCTTGCCCCATTAATAAGCTTATTGACTCTGTGTGGCTAACTAACACATGTGTATGTGTGCATGCATGAACATGTGTGTGCATGAGTGCATGTATGCATGCCCTTGTGTCTTATTGATAGATGAAAATATATATCTTAAAAAGCCTAACTGCATCCAGACATCCAAACAAGCATTGTCCTTCCCGCACATGTTTCCAGAGAGTCAGCATTCTCAGTATCCTGATGCAAGCTCATCATCAGTCTGCACGGTTTCATATGAAGTCCACTTCTACATGTGCCCACTTTCATGCCTCTCCATCACCCCCGACCATGTGCTGTGTCCTGTCTTATTTGACAGGACAACTTCATGACTCATCACCGGTTGGCTCTGCCCACCTAAGCAGATGCTGTGGGCTGTGCTCTGGAGTTGACTGAGAATTGTCCTCACCGATCTCATGTGGCTTATGGTTTGTGGGTTTAGTCCATCCTTGGTGGGGCACAGTAGCAGGAGCAGCCTGTGGCTGTTGTAGCAGTAGTATGAGAAGGCTGCTTGCTCACATCCAGGGAGAACAGGAAGTAGAGGAAAGGTATTTTTGCTGTGGTTTTATTTTGTTTGTTTGATTGGTTGGTTGGTTGTTGCTGTTTTTCTGGGGTTTCTTTTTCTCATTTTTAGCTTTTCTATTTTTCCCCATGTATGTTTTTCTCCTATACGCTACATATTTTAATTTAAGAGATTTCACCCATAGTACCATTTATTAACCTCTAAACCACTTACATTCACTTGTAGTAAAATAGCTATTTCTATTGGAAGCACTGTCAGTGATTAATCTAGCTATAAATGTGATAGAAAAAAATAACTAAGTGCTGATTCTGTTGGGTGTGGTAATTCCAGCACTTGGGAGGTAGAAGCAGGAAGATCAGAAGTGTAAAGTCATCTTTGGCGACATGGTGAGTTTGAGTCAAGCCTGAACTACATGAGACCTGTCTTAATTTGCACCCAACCAACAAAAACAAAAGCCATATGCTGATTGCAACCATATCCTCAATAGAAAACAAATTCAACTATATTGTGGCCAGAAAGCTCACCTTGCTGACTTTGACATTTATTTTTGTGATAATTTATGTGTTCCTAGCTCAGAAATGAGTCTCAGAGTATGTTGAACCTGGAGGGTAAATATACTTTTTAGAGTGGGACTTCTTTTCAGTTGCTCATTTCCTTTGTTCTGTTACCTGAAGGAAATCATACAATGGACATGGCTTGGCTGCCTGTCAGTGGAATGTCTGCCTCTGACAACACCTTCACAGCTGTGTGATAACTTCTCTCACGATCGTTCAACATTGTGTGAAGAAAAGTTGTCTTTGGGAGCTTGGTTGGGGACTCTAAGAGGGCTCTGGTAGAATATCACCTTTGCTGTGTTTAGGATGGCCATGCTTGCATCTCAGCCAGTGGTCTTCAGAATCCAATAATTCAGCCAAGCCCCAGGAAAGAGGAATGAGCTCCAGAGGGAAGTTTTATGCCATAAAAAGCTCACTACAGCAGCACCAGGGCAAGCCAGCTTTCAAAGCAAACACCAGCTTAAACTTCCAGGGCCTCTGCCTTGTGAAGGAGACTTGAGAGACCTTTACTACAGATCACAAGTCTACCCACACTCCTGGCACAGACTCAGCCTCAGTGATGGGGACCAAGTAAGTCATAATCAGCCCACTCAGGGGACTTATGTCTTTTGTGAGAAAAAAAATCAATCAGTTTCTAGCTATAACAAATAAGGCTGCTATGAACATAGATGAGGAAATTTTCTTGTGGTTTGGTGAGGAATCCTTTGGATTTACAACCAGAAATGGTATGGCTGGGTCTTGAGGTAGAGCTATTCCAAGTTTTCTAAGATATCACTAGCCTGATTTCCATAGTGATTGTACAAGTTTGCACTCCCACCAGCAATGGAGGAGTGTTCCCCTTTCTCCACACCCTTGCCAGCATGTGCTGTCATTTGAGTTTTTGATCTTAGCCATTCTGACAGGTGTGAGATGGAATCTCAGAGTTGTCTTGAGTTGCATTTCTCTGATGATTAAGAATGTTGAGCATTTCTTCAAGTGTCTCTCAGCCATTAGGGATTCATCCTTTGTGAATTCTCTGTTTAGCTTTGTTCCCCATTTTTTGATTGAATTATTTGGTTTCTTGGCATTTAATTTCTTGAGTTCTTTGTAAATTATGAATATTAGCCCTCTGTCAGATGAAACAACACAGATACCCTCAACTGATGAGTGGATAAAAAACAAACTGTGGTACATCTACATAATGGAATACTACTCAGCCATCAGAAACAACAAAATCATGCAATTTACAGCCAAATGGATGGAACTAGAAAAGCTCATCTTGAGTATGCTAGCCCAGACTCAGAAAAATGCACATGGCATCTATTCACTTATAATTGGATTTTAGCCATATAGTACAACATAACTGTACTACAACCAATGCACCAAAAGGAATAGGAACATAGACTTTGTTACCTGTTAATGAGACCCTTTGCCCTAGTGGTGCTGCCTTGTAGGCTCCGAGTATATGAGGAAGCACTTAGCCCTCATATGACTGCTGAACTGGGGCAGGGGACTGATATGTAGGGACACTCCACTCTGGAGGAGTAGGACAGAAGGGAGAAGGGGTAGAGGGTGGGAGGAAAGAGGGCACTGTGATGGAGATGTAACTTGAAGTAATAAATAAACATTTTTTAAAAATAGATCAGTTGGAGCTTTCAAAGTAAGTCCCTCCAAGCTGTCATTGGTAGAGAGAAGATCTAAAAGAATCTATTTACATCTAATTTATACTTCAGTCTTCCAGTCTGAAAAGAAAGGAGAAAAGAAGAGGAGGGGGGGAGAAAGAAGAAAAGGAGGAGGAGAAAAGGAAGAAGAAGAAGAAGAAGAAGAAGAAGAAGAAGAAGAAGAAGAAGAAGAAGAAAAAGAAGCCTATAGCTTCTCTAAGCCCACATGAGATCATTATATCACTGCAAGAGGGAAAATGTAAATAGGTTCCCCAAATATTTCTCGCCCATTTGAAAATGTATGCCATTTACAGTAACTCCTATGAAGAGCTCCTGCTTTCTGGGGTAATGCCTACTAAAGCAGGGGTCCGTCGGGGAACACTTTATTTTAAGCTTCCATCAATGGGTGCTTAGCTACTACTAATGTAGAACAGTGGCTTGGGGAACTATATTTGTGAGTCACACACGTATCAAATTATTCCATTGTGATTGGTTTTATGGCAATGAATGCTGGCAAGGCAGCATTGATGGGTAACAGAAGGAACTGGGCTGTGGTTGGCGTCGCTCTGCTGAGCTGAGCCACTTTGAGGGGGCAGAGCTGGAGGTCAGTTCCACATGTCCCAGGGCGCCCCAGTGCTGATGAGGAAATGTCCTGGACCTCAACATCAGTGCAGAGGAGCCAGAACCAACCACAATGACCTTAATCTGCACATACATACCCTGGATTCCCTTTGTCTACAGTAACTAGGAGCCAGTATCTATGTGTGGGGGCTGTGTTCTGCGTTGGTGGTCTTTTAATCCAAGCCCTACACTCACCTGCCCATGATGCTTGCCCCAACATCCACCGCTTTTGTGTTTCCCAGCTGTCCAGTGTCTTCCTCTGGTTTATCCTGGGCCTCACAGAACACCAGGTAGATCAGTCTGATCTGGACATCCTCGTCCCTCTGTCCCTCCATCATAAGAGTTTCTACCATTGAAGAATGTCACCAGACCTTAGGACCTGCCCTGGCTCTTATCATTCAGACCTCTCACAGCAATGGACACCCAGAGAGGATCCTAAGTTACCCCCTTTCTCCATCCACAACACCATGCAGCCTGGCACCTCTGTGGTCCCTCCCTTGGGTTGTCTTTTTGGGCCATCTCTGGGGCACACTTTCTCCAATCTGCCGTTTAAGAGTAGCCTGCTGATGACACCAATTGCCCCTGCTCACACTGATCTTCATTTCCTGAAGGTAAAAATGAAGCCCATTTTCAAGCTGCCTTTAATGCTATATGCTCTGGTACCCCAGCAGACAGTCCCCTCCCCATCTTCCACTCCCATCCAAGCACATGGATCTGCCCATCCTGCTCATGGCAAACCAGAGGCTTCTTTGCCCACCACCTCCATGCCAATTAGACTCTCTCTTTGCTTTGGACTGCAGCTTGAGGCTTGAACTCACAGGAAAACATGTCACTCCACTTCCGCAGAGTACCCCAGCCCGCATGACTTACACAATATACATGAAGGCATCTCATCCTACAAGTTAAGGCTCTTATGAGGGTCAGGAGATGACACACAGAAATGGCTAGGTAACATGAAGGTGTCTGGTAGATTGCTCAATATGTTCTTAGTAAACAGCAAGTGCATTCAGACTCCAGTAAGTGTTTTAACAAGGCTATCTTCCTGTTCTCTGAAAGACTTCTCAGAACACTGCGAAGATGGTAAGGGCTGGAGGGGACCCCCTGATAGACACACACCTGCTTTGATAAGATATGGTCCAAAAAAAAAATACTAGGCCTACATGTTGAACTCTGGTGTCTGCATTCCTGGCTTCTTCTCATACTCTACATGTGTGGTTATTGCCTTGGCTGGTATATGTCCTCACACCCACACACAGAGTGCTTTGCACTTCAGACCCTTGTTACCAAGGTCAACACAATACACAGAAGAGGAAGGAGAAAACTGACTCAGTCACAGAGAGACCAAGCGCATAGAAACTGGGTTTCCTTCCTTCAATGATTTCAGAGTCCTGAAAATCCCACCACCCGACTGTATACAGGACCTCTTCATCTGTGGCCACAGGGAGTCATTGAACGGATAACCCATCCTTCCAGTTCTTCCTCTTACCTCTCACTCCATGTCCTGGTTTTGAGTGCTCAGTGCTCATAGCCAAGGCCACCACTGGTGCCTGCACACAGTCTGGGAGGCTAGTGCGAGCACATGTGATGTCAGGTTTTGTAATCAAAGCCCAATAAAGTGAGGCACCAGTTAGCACTGGCCTTCTGTGCTTCTCTAGCCTGAAGAGTGGTGTAAATAGGAGGGAGGCACATGGGCTCTGGGCTACTTTTTGTAGATTTTCAAGCTCCCTGTAGGTGAGAGGAGGGTGAGAGGAGCATCCCAGAACACCAAGAAAAGGAAGGAGACGGGGTATAGAAAAAGAATGAAGGAGAAAGAGGAAGGGGAGAGGGAAGAAGAGGAGATAGAGATTGGGAAGTGAGAGATAAAAATACCAATGTCCTGCCCTGCCAATCTTGCCACAGAATTGTCAAGGTCACACAAGCATGAGAAACCAACCAACAAAGAGGAATCTGGGGGGAAAGAATGTAGCGTCATAGTGGGACCGTGCAAAAGAGGTCTTTGGGAAAAAAATAAGGAAATATGAATACCACGTGGCTTTTAGTTAATGGTAATCTAAGACAGTTGCATTGCACTAAGCTAAAATGTCACCAGTGGAGCCAAGTAAGCTTGAGGTTCTAAAATTAAGACTGTCTTCACAACCCTTCTACCAAACAAAAACTGTCTCCAAAATGGAATTCTTATGTTAGCTTTGGGAGACATGGAGGGCCTCATATGCTCAGTAAGGAGATTTAACAGCAGGGATTCTGGACTGCATGACTTGACAAAGTCACCCCACAGAGAAACTGCACTATAGTGTGCAGTGGCTGAGGAAGCATTGGACCCTCTCTGATGGTGTACTTGTCCCACCTAGAACCTGCTCTACCCTGGTTGGAGCTGACAGGCCTGGCTGAAGCCCCAACCGATCCCACAAGAATGAGGAAACCAGTTTGTCACAATGAAACCTAAACGTCAGCTCAACACAGTATGAAGCACAGGGCTACACATTTGTCAGACAAAATGGAAATGTCCAAAGTGAACAGGTGTCTACTAGAAAATGTGAAGACTCTGGGAGAGAAGGAGGACTCCCCTACAAAACAAGGACCTAGGAACAAGATGTGACCCTTAGTGAACAATAATACGCCCAGGCTAATTATGAGCCACTTAGAAAGGAATAATCAAAACTTTGAGGACAGAGACCAAGTGTTTACTAATAGCCTCTGTCCACAGGGTGCTGGGTGCTGGGTGCCGGGTACCCTCTATACTAGAACCCAGCTTCTTCAATACCACTGGCTTTGCTGACTTTCTTCTTCCTTTTTCATTAGTTGTTTGTAATTTTGGATGAGATTTTCTTTCCCATGTTTAAAAAAAAAAGATCAGGAAACTGTCACTTCATTTTTTTTTCCTGAGCTCAGATTCCTCTGTGATTGTGTCACCTGAATCATTTCAAATTTCATGTGAGCCTTTTGAATGCAGGACAAAAACCCACCTCTCAGACACAGAGAGCCTCTGAGGAAACCTCTGCCTATCAAGGGCCCTGCTGAGTATGTAGGAATGCAAGTAATCCCACAGCCAAATTTGGGGAAAGAAAAGGAGAGAGAACAACATGGAATGTGGTTGCTAAATATACAGACACTTGGGGGGGGAAATGAACTTGGTTTTTAGTTTTATAGCCCAAATAATTTTTAGCTGAAGAAAATAATAGAAATGAACAACACACATAAAACTTTAGCCTGCGTAAATTAAATGGTTCTGCCGCATTAACTCCGTAAGGCCCTCATCCTGTCCTCCACAAACTATTACATGCGCGGCAACATATCTGATTTATGGGGTGGAGAATCGATGGGAAAAAATTAATGTTTCAAAAACATATTAGAGACATTATTGAACAGATTTTAATTGAGATTTGATTTCAATGCCCCTTATCCACATGATTAATGGCTCCTACCCCTCGACTCCGTGGGCTGAAAGGAACCTTAATATGACAATTAAGTATCTGCCTCTGGATTTTATAGTACTCTCCCTGCACAGTCACTTCATCAGTACAGTTCGGCTTTGAGCAGATTAAATTGAGACTCAATTTTCTCTATTTTCCAGCACTTACTTATGTTTTATGACAAGCACTAAATCAATTTTATGCTATTATTGATTTTTTCTTAAATGGACACAAACCATTTCGCCTTTTGCCCCTTCTTCCCACTTTCCTTCCGTATCCCTTTTTCACTGCATGTGTGATATACGGCGGGCAGGGCAGATTTCTACCGTTTCCTGTGATTTCCATGGGTCATACCGATTCATTCCATTTTCACAACATTACAATTGACAAAGGTAACCTGGGATTCTCTCAAAACTTATCTATTGTAGGCCTGTGACAAGGCCTGTGAGTTTCCAGGCTGCCCCCTCCCTATTTTCCTCCACAAACAAACCTCGAGGGAATTCATTTCTCTGCAAGTTCTGGCCAAGATTTCGTCTATAATATTGCCTAATTTTTTTTTTTAAGCAGAGGCTTAAGCTATAATTTTTCTAACATCCTTGAAGTCTAATTAATATCGCACTAGAGAAAGAATCTATTTCATGGCTTGCAGGGGAGGGGAACACATTATCTGCAAGCTGCAATAACTCCTTTCAGGTGCTTGGTGACATGGAGTTCTATGCAATGCAATTAAGAAGCTCCCAGATCTTTGGGGCTTTATCCTCTATGACCTATGGCAAAAATTAACTGCCGCCTTGGGCAAAAGAAGTAAGAATAGGTACATAATTTGTAATCAGATAGCATTTCCTTTCCTGGGTAAAGAATTACATACGAAGAACACCCAGCGACCTGGGCTGCTGCAACAGTCTCAGGTTTGTTTGGTCCTTCAACTACTTGTCTTTGGAGGGACAGTCATAGTTTTAGTGCAAATACCTCAATTTTCAAATAGTTTTAAGGCATATATTTAGCACAAATTATTCAGCATAAGTGGATATTCATTTTATTTATTTGCAGTACATAAATATGAAGTCACCATAGTTTTCCATTCATATGCATAAAATACAACATATTATGCAGAGACTACGTCTGTCTTTCATTAGACATGGTGTGGTTGTTATTTGCAACCAAAATTTAAAAACAATAAAATTTGCAAATAGCACAGAAATTAGGCACTTGGTTTTTGGGGATATATATATATATATATATATATATATTATACTATATTGCAATCAATGCTGGTTTTCCTATAAAGTTCAGGGGTAAAAGACAAGAAAAAACACTACAGTTACTAGGAGTCAATTTTCTTGATTTCATCATTTTATTTTTTTCCTTGCTTCAATGTTATATCAGGGACAGAACTGGGAAATGATGTAAAGTGCTTTCTAGTTAGTTTCAGGTGTCAGGTCATAATGCACAGGCTCAGGAGCAAATGCTTGTTAAGTGTGTTCCATGGTACTGACCCCAGAATGATTTACAGCAGGGTGTGAGTGCTGAAGCTGGAGCCTCTGCACAGCCTGCAGTTGCCACTCTGTGGGACGAGGGGCAGGCGCGACGTGGTACACAGCTTTCAACTGCTGGGTGTCTACAGGCTCTGCACAGGAGACTCCTGTGCCACAGCCTCCTGGGTGCAGAATAACCAGGGAAGAACACTGGGAAGCACTTGTCTCCCTGCCTGCCTCTACAACAAATAGGAGCAGAGAGATAAGAGAAAACGCGCTTCACAGAAAGTTATAAGATGAAGATGACAATGGAAAATACTTGAGATTCTTGAGCTCCACATCCATTGTTCTCAACAGAGTTTAATGCTCTCGGTGGTCTTCCAGAAGTTTTCTCTTCTGATCATGAGACATCCCTGTGTTTCTGTAAAGTGCAGTTTGGCTCCCTGCCTTGCTCTTCTGATGTGCACAGTGGGAGAGCAGCATCTTGAAACCCCTCGATGCCAAAGCACCCCACTTCACATCGAAAACCAAAAATGTCTCCAGAAACTGCTAAAGTTCCTGGGGGTTGGTGTAGGGCACAATCTCTGTAGCAGATAGGGCTTTGGGGATTGGGCAGTCAGCAGTCCCTGGCCTTTCCTTACAGTCTTTTCATCATTCCTCCCTGAGAATGTAGCTTATTTCAGAAACTTTCAATTAGCCATCACTGAATGATATTCAGTCTGTCTGATCCTATCAGCTCGGATCCACCCACAGTGCATATTCTCAGATTCCTAAACATAGGAACAGCTCTCAGTCCAGAGCTGGAAACACTGCTCTGCTGGGAGAAAGCAACTAGTCCACAAGGAACCATACGATGCCACTGTGACAGTCTCTTCAGTTTCCAGAAATGTTCCCCAAACTGTCCTACTGCTAATTTCAAATCCTGTCAGCCTCCAGAGCTATATATCTGTCTTGCTTTCTAACATGGTCAGTGGCCCAACTCAGGGTAAAGCCACAAGAATGGAGCCACATGGCTGTGAGCACCTTGCAACCAAGTCATTCTCTTGACCATGGGAAACCCTGGGCTCAGAGCCATCATGTAAGCACATGTCCTCCCTGGACCTTCACAGTTGAGCTGATCAGTGACAATTACTTACTTATGTCAACCCTCCAGTTCTCCAGTTCCACCAGACTTGGCCAGCAAGGAGTATATTCTAGTCATCAAGCCACACTGACTCCACAAAGAGGTTATTTGCAACAGAACTGTAGCCTTAAAGTTGATGAGGTCTTGTTTCATATGGAAAGACTCTAATGCCAGACCATGTTGTCCTTTCATGTTCCAGAACACAGAGATCATACTAACAAAACATTGAGCCCAAACATTCCCCCAGGCATCTGTTGCTCCTGTGATAGAAATGAAAGCATGGATAAAATTGTCTGTCTTCATTCAGCTTCAGTTTTTATCAGGTATGAAAGAAGACTATCAAAAGAATCTGCCTGTGAAGTTTGATGTGAAAAGATGCCTCAGACTTATAGAAGACCGGAGGCCATGTGCCTGGAAATTTCCCAGGAGGGTTCTGCTGAAAGAATCAAACACACACACAAAAAAAAAAAAAAAATCTAGTTTCAAAAAATATAACCTGCTACAGAAATACAAGACATTAAAATGAGTACATGTTTATAGTAGCAAGTAACTAAAATCAGTATGAAAAAATAAGATGGTAACAAAATGAGCCGCATGGTGCAGATACTTTTTAATCAGCTCAGAGAGAGAGAGAGAGAGAGAGAGAGAGAGAGAGAGAGAGAGAGAGAGAACAACAAAAACCACAAGGCCTCACCTAGAGTAAAGGCTTTTTTTCTCTTTAACAAAGTTTGTACCTCCATTTTCTCCATAGCTCCCATTAAAGAGCTAGTTAAGGCAAGATGGTGGTGTTCTTGAATAAATTGAGTCGTTGCTGCTCTGGACATGGAGCAGAATATTGACTTGTGTCAAACGGGAGGAAAACAACACAGACTTTAGTTGGTGCTTTCTCAAAGCTTCCTCTTTCCTAATGAAACAACACTCAGAGCCACAGCTGAGGTCATCAAGGTGTCCCCAGAGAGTGGTGGCCTTCCTCTTTCCCATGCAGCCTACAGTTGGATGCAATCCTCAGACTTTCAAAGAAGACACCGATGGTCACAGGGTCAGAGGAAACTGAGATCGCAAGAAGAGAGACCACCAGAGCAATGCTCTAGTGTCCCTGTCAGGGTCCTAGCTGGGTGTCTTCTTCCTCAGAGGCGGCTTATTGAGCACTGTAGGAGCTGTGACCTCCTCTTAGAGACTTCTGGCATGTGTCGGGGGTGTGTGCGGGAAGGTAGGGTGGAGGCGATCAGGCTGAGTATCAGCAGGTCCCTCTCCACAAATGGTCTGTCACTCCTTCCCTGAGTGTCCTATCCCCATAGGTACTTCACAAGGTTGTAGGTCCTGGAGCCGCTGCATAGCAACAGGATAGAAGCTTTAAGCAAAACACCTTAACTCAGCGTGGGCAGGCCCACCTTCCATGTGCAGCTGGGGCTGGAGCTGCCTGCCTGCGCTGGAAAGATGTGCAGAAATTACCTATGGTTCCCTGTAGAGGCATCCAGCCCCAAGCCCAGCCCAGCCTTCCAGTGCGGCGATAATATGCTCCTATCAGTTTTAATAGCCCCGTGCTGGATTCAGGAGGTATTATGGATTGTACAGCAAGCATATTGTCATTAAATTAAATTTTCAGAACGCTCCCCAGCTCATCACAAATACCACAGAGAGTCATCATAATCGAGTCTCAACACATGTGTAATTGCCTTCAGCTGGCGTCTTTTACAGTTGACATTGTTCCGCAGTGATAAGGTGATTGGCGATTTGAATACACAGCTTGTTCCATAGCTGCCGTAATTGAAATATGGTATGTGTGAATGGAAGATTACATTAAGACCTGGGATAATCACCTGACATGAGAGTAATTGAGTCTACAATCTGCCACTGGGTCTCTCAGGGAGGGCTGCAATGAAAAGAAGCCATTAGTCGATTACACCACGGCTGCGGCTCCGCGCGGCGGTGCCAGGCTGGCATTCCAGAGCTGCGGGCGCCTCGCCGTGCTGTCGAGGGCACCATAAATGACAAGAATGAAAGGCGAAACAAAACACCACCAAAGAAAAGTTGGATTTGGCTCCGAGGGAAGAGTAAGGCTGGTTCTAGAACAAATGCTGCGCATACTTCGGGCCACCGTCTTGTGACTTCTAAACTTCAGCTGTGACAGAGAACCTGGCCAAAGCTGGCCTCTATCTCCCCTTCCCCTCTTCTCTGTCTCTCTCCCTGTTTCTCTCTCTCTCTTTCTCTCTCTCTCTATCTCTCCTTTTCTCTCTCTTCCTCTAGCTCTCTCCCTCTCTTCTTTCTCTTTCTGTCTCCCTCTCTCCTTTTTTCTCTCTCTTCCTCTAGCTCTCTATCCTTCTCTCCTCTGTCTCTCCCTCTCTTTCTCTCTGTCTCTCTCTCTCGGTATATCTCTGCCTGTATTACTCCTCTTGTCTCACTGAACTGTTTCTCTTCTGTCTCACTCTGTTTCTCTCCAATTCTATTTTTGTCTCTCCATCTCTCTGGATGTCTCTGTCTCCTGTCTCTCCTCATATCTATCTATCTATCTATCTATCTATCTATCTGTCTGTCTGTCTGTCTGTCTGTCTATCTATCTATCTATCTATCTATCTATCTATCTATCTACTATTTATCTCTATTTCTCCTCTCTGTCCCTCTCTCTCTGTCTCTCTTAATTCCTACCTTTCTTCACTTTTCCTCTCTGTTTTTGTGTTCCCTTCCTCTTCCTTCTCTCCAGGGACCTTTCTTCCTTCTGTCTTCTTTCCAGGGACATGTGGGATCCTACTCACTTTGCTTGATCCATAGGTTGCCTCCACCAGACAAGCAGAAAGACAGATATCCAAGGCCAGCAGGTGGAGGCACTTCACATACACAGACTTCAAAAAGGGGAGTCCAAATCACACATCTTTCCAGTCAGAAAAGGACTGTTTTTCAGAAGACTGAGCCTGGTTTGGTAGGCAACCTCAAGTCCGGGGGCCCTCTGCTACATAAAGGGACAGATCTACACTGGGAGTCATTCTGTTGGTGTACTTCATGCAGCCTAGGTGCAGAGACCCAGTCAAAATGACCTATGTCAAGCTGAACACCTGAAAAGTCCTAATTTCCATTTCCAAAACTAGACAGTTGTGCTTTATTGCTCAGTTTGGTGGGCTCTATTTCACTGAGTCCAAAGGCAAAGGACAGTGCTGTGTGCCCACATGCCTGTTTTCCTCCTTCACATCCACTCACTGCCCTGGCTCTCCACAGCTCCACAGTGGGCCTCATCTGAATCCAGCATCCAGTTCTTCATGGCAGGCATCATTGGTTGGCCTAGGAGCCAGAAGAAACTTCCTACTGTGACTCCATTGAGACTCTGCTAATGCCATGAGGTTAGCATTATTCTTCCTACAGCCCTCAGACTGGACTCCAGTCACAGCCTGTCTGATGGTGGGTGGTCCCGTGGTTTCATCCCATTGTGAAAGGCAGAAGGCTAATAGTTCTGGTAATCTTCCTATGCCTGGCCAGGGATCTATGAGAATGTATGAACACAGCTTGAACCCTAACATCAGCTTCTGCAATGACAGCCATGAGGATTCCATTACATATTATTCACCTTGGGCCAGTGAACTATAGAAATGTGCTAATAGTTAAAGACCTTATCTAATAAAAGAGCCAACATGTCCATAAACAGAGGAAACAGAAACAAGAGGTTCCTGGGGCCTTCATTGAATCTTCCCTCACATAGAGCTGGGATATGCTCTTGACCTTGGAGAGAAGCCTAAGAACATCTTCCCAACACACACACACACACACACACACACACACACACACACACACACACCAATGACCTAGGATGAGAGTATTAATGGAAATATTCTAGAGAACATTAGAAAGCTATTTCTTCTCCAATCAGGAGCCCACAGGGTATTCCAGAGACTATGTCAAGTTGAGGACAGTGATAGATCTAACTTTCTGGGCAGATTAAGGAACTCATTAACTCAGACCTCACACTAAAGGCAACAGTAGAGATTTCCCCCAAATGGGCATTGAAGCCAGAGCCTGGGATCTGGGAGAAGAAGCCCAGGGCCACTTACTATTTGTTTTCTTAGCACAAATGTGTTTTTAAAGCAATTCAACACAGGGAACATGGAACAAAGAGGCAAGGTGTGACTGGAGAGACAGCACGTGAGTAAAGTGCCTATTGTGACAATTGAGAACTGCCGAATGTGCCCACATCCATGCATGTTCTCTCTCTCTCTCTCTCTCTCTCTCTCTCTCACACACACACACACACACACACACACACACACACACACACACACAC
>CAJQZJ010004760.1:10439047-10456085 GCA_907164525.1 Lophiomys imhausi
CACACACACACACACACACACACACACACACACACACACACACACACCCATGAATACTCTCACATCCACACCCACACACATGCACACACAGTCCAAAATTTTCTTTCTTTGGGGACTTTTCTCCTCCATTTACTACTTCTTCAGCACATCCCTCAGAACATGAGATAGATGTCTTTGCACTTGTTTCCTGAGATGTAGACAAAGTACAACTTTGGTTCATTCAACCATAAAGTAGCAAAGTTTTACAACATACGAAAAATACAGTAGTCCTGTATGGCTGTCAATATCATTTATAGCACAATTTTATACAAAGGCACAAGTGTCATAAAAGAGAACTACCTTCCATCAGCCACCCCAAAATGACTTATGTCATAAATAAGTCAGATTTCTCAAAGGGAACCAATAAAGTCCTAGCAAATACAATTTTTCCCACTAAATAATCACCCTGACCTCTTCTGGTAACATTAACCCCTAAAAAAATAATAACGCTGTTCTTGAAATGATAAAACGAGTCCATTCTTGATAAGACAAATCTCAGATCTTCTCTCAGAAGGAATGGGAGAGCTGGCATCAGCATGGGTCGGCGGTCACGGTCACACAGGGGACCTGAGCAGTGAGGGCTACTCAGAATGATCGGGGACTTTTTCATTCTGTTTGTAATTAGGTGTCCACAAAGTGCTGAGCCAGCCCCATTTGTATCTCTTCTGCCCAGGCTGATTTGCAGCCCTCTCCCCTTATGTTACCCAGTTCATGACTTTCCCAGACATAACCCCACAAGTACTCGTCCTTGATACAGACACAGGTAGGACACTCACATACAGTTGTACACACATGAGGGCTGGAAGCTTTCTCCCTCCCACTCAGCCAGGTGGCCTAGAACTCACCAGTACAGTGTTCATCTTCACAGAAACTTATCTGCCTGCCTGCATGCCTGCCTGTTGGTCTGTCTTTTTGCCTATTTGGATGTCTGCTAAGTAATATGACCAGCTGGAAAGGGTGGCCTCAGACACACTGGAGGAAAGTGTGAGCACCAAATGTGGAGTTCATTCCTATCTGGGTTCTTAATAATCTTCCTTTATGGTATGTCTAAGCTGTCTTATGGTGCATGTGATATCCATGTGGGTTCAGACACAGAGCACACTGTAATTATCTTATGAAGATTGAGTACAGCTGTGTTAAAAAGCACACATCTGCAGTCCTGTTATGTGATGTGAAAGATTTGAAATATTTGAAACCTTAGTGCCTGCTAGGAAATGTTGAATGGAATGATTGGTATCTATTCCTTACAAGAGAAAAACAGAAGCTCTTCTCTTTTTTTAAATTTAAGACACATGAATTCATAACTCATTAATAATATTTAACCTTCCTATTTCCCCAGCCTGGATGGTTTGGGCTGTAGAGGAGTGTGTGTAAATGTGGTTGTCTGAGTGTGGAGGCTGTGTATGTATGTCCATGAATGTGACTGTGTATGTTTGTCTGTGTCCATGTGTGTCTCTGTGTGTGTCTGTATGTGTGAGTGTGTGCTCTTGCTAACACCAAGGAGGTAGTAGAGACTCAACAGACCACAGTAGAAAGTTCCTCCTGACTCTTCGTTCAGTCAGTGGTGCCTGTATGCACACATGTGGAAGCCAGTCTCAAGGTGACTGCCTTCCTCTGTTACCTTTTATCTAATTTTCTGCGACAGCATCTCTGCACTGGCTAGCCAGTGAGCTCCAGGGATCCTGAAGGATTCTGTCTTTGCAGCATTAGAGTTGCAGGTGCACATCACTGTGCTCACCTTTGCTATGAGTGCCAGGGATCTGAATTCAGGGATTCATGTTTCCAGAGCAAGTACTTCCTACCCACTGAGGTGTTATCACTTCAGATCCAAGCAGAGGAGCTTTGAGGGAACTATGCTTTGAGGCTCATTTGTTTTACTATTATGTACTGATAACATTTTTTGTGCATGTATCTGCTTATAGGCATATGTATTTGTATGTTGTTGTGTATGTAGAAGTAGTATAAGTCCATTCACTTTTGTGCATATGTGTATGGAGATCAGAGGTCAACCATGACTGTCATTTCTCAGGTGCTATTCACCTTAATTTCCAGTGTTTTACAGGGTCTCTCATTGGTTTGGAGCTAGCCAAGTAGACAAGATGACATAGCCAGGGAGCCCTGCCCCAGGGCAGGGGGGTGTTCTCTTGTCTCCATTTCCCCAGATCTGGAATTACAAGAACATGCCACAGCCCCCTATTCTTTATGTGGGTTGTGGGGATCAAATTTGCATCCTCATGCTTGCAGAGCAAGAACTTTATCAACTAAGCCATGTCTCCCTCCCTGGCCTCTATGATCAAATGACAGCACATGCTGGTGAGGTTGTGGAGAAAGGGGAACACTCTTCATTGCTGGTGGGAGTGCAAACTTGTTCAACCACTATGGAAATCAGTCTGGTGTTATCTTAGAAAACTCAGAATAACTCTACCTCAAGACCCAGCAATACCACTTCTGAACATATACCCAAAAGATTCCTCACCAAACCAAAAGGACGTCTCCTTACCTATGTTCATAGCAGTTTTATTTATAATAGCTAGAAACTGGAAACAACCCAGATGTCCCTCAACTGAAGAATGGATGAAAAAGCCATGGTACATTTACACAATGGAATACTACTCAGCCATCAGAAACAAGGAAATCATGCAATTTGCAGCCAAATGGATGGAACTAGAGAAGCTCATCCTGAGTGAGCTAACCCAGACTCAGAAGGATGAACATGGCATCTATTCACTTATAATTAGATTTTAGCCATGTAGTACAGGATAACTATGCTACAGCCAATTCACCAAAGGGAACAGGAACATAGACTTTGCTACCTGTCAATGGGACAATTTGCCCTAGTGGAGCTGTCATGTAGGCCCCCAGTGCAAGAGGAAGTTCTTAGCCCTCTTATGGCTATTGAACTGAAGGGGGCTGATTTGTAGGGCACCCCACACTGGAGGAGTAGCAGAGGTGGGAGAAGGGGGAGAGGGTTGGAGGGTGGGACAGGGAGGGGTGGAGGGAGGGGACTGTGATAGAGATGTAACTTGAAGTAATAAATAAACATTGAAAAAAATTACTAAGTCTACCTCTTTCCTGCCTTTTCTGACTTTTTTAAAATCCATCCATCTTTCTTATGGTGACAATTTAAAGCAACATCAAACCAATTCAAATCATGTCTGCAGGAGACTTTTTTAAATGTTTTCTATACAATTATGAGCCATTTGTCAACACAGTTCAATAAGGGTCTGTGGAGGTGTCTCAGCAGGTAAAAAGAATTACTGCACATACCTAAAAAACTAAGTTCTGATCCCTGAAGCCACATAGTGGCCAGATGTGGTAGCATACATCTGTAATCCCAGCACTCTTACAGGGAGATGAGGAGGCAGGCAGAGACAAGAGAATTGGATGGGGAGTCACAGGCCAGATAGCCGAGAATATGCTGCACAGTGACAGAAAGAACAAGAGAGGCCCTGTCTCAAGAGTGTCTCATGACTGCCACAGGAATTCTGAGGCATTTGGGTAGACTGCCATATAAACATGCAGGATAGAGAGAACCTCTCTGACAGGCACATGACTGCATTCACACACATGCACAAACACACATACTCACAAACACACATATATGCACACATACACACACAGATACATGAAAGAGAGAGACAGACTGACAGACCAACAGGCAGTCAGATAGACAGACAAAACACACACATACACAGACACACAGAGGCATAGGCACAGACCCACATACATTGAGCACAAGTGCAAATGCATGAATTATTATGGACTGAATGCAAAATGTCCTCAGAAACCCTCATGTTGTGACACTTGGTTCCCAGCTCATGGTACTATCTTGGCAGTGGAATATTTATGAGGTGGTGCCTAGTGGAGGAAGTAGTTCACTTCTCCCTCTCCTTCTGCCTCTCTCTCTCTGTGTCAGTCTCTCTGGGTCTCTCTCTCTCTCTCTCTCTCTCTCTCTCTCTCTCTGTGTGTGTGTGTGTCTCTGTGTGTGTGTCTCTGTGTGTGTGTCTCTGTGTGTGTGTGTCTCCCTGTCTCCCTCCTCTCTCTGTCTGTCTCCCCCATCTCTGTCTCTTTCCATCTCTCTGTGTCTCTCTCCCTCCCTCTCTCTGTCTCTCTCCATCTGTGTGTGTCTCTCTGTCTCTTTCTCTCTCTCTCTGTGACCTTCCATGAACTCCTACCACCATGTTGTCTCCACCATAGTGGACTATAACATCTCAAACCAGGACCCAAAATGAACCCTTGTTCCCCCAAGTCACTTGTCAGATGTTGGATCACAGTGGTGGGAAAACCAGTACATGAATCCAATCTTAAGTAAAATCGTCTTCCCAACTCACTCTTCATATTAGGCCACATGGAAACTTTGGGGCTGAGCACCCACCAGGAAGGCTTGCCTTGCTTTGTGCAAGCTTGAGAGCTGCCTGTGTGGCCTTTATCTTTCCATCTGCTACCAATACAGGAAACTATTATCAAACAGACAAGTAAGTCAGGATGAAAATTTCATCTATGATTTTTCTAATACATTCCTTCTCAGAGTTGAGAAAATGGCCAAGTTTCCATTAAGAAAAGAAAATGTTGCTTTCCTGATAGGTGGTCAATGTCAGCATTTCATGGAAATACATACCTGGACATGTTGCTCCATGTGGAATGAAATCACTCTTGGGGTATCTTGCTCCATGTGTGAAACAGAAAAAAGGTGTGGCTTCCTCCGCCTCTGTGACAGGTGACCATATCCCATCCTAAATGCAGGACAGCTCATGAAAAGAGCATATAGGTACCACACACCCGGAGAAAATGATACATGGTTTTGGATAAAACGATGTGTTTTTCTTAGACTCACACTTGTGTACACTAGTTAATTTCTACTCATTTGAGTGTTTTTCTTTTATTGCATAGCTGAGAGAGGTGTAAGCCTTAGTGTTATGCTGTTGTGTTCTCAAGAATTTGCATAGGTTAATCCACTCAGTGGAGGTCATATGCAGGCTGCTCTCTCTCTCTCTAGCTCTGCTCTGGACAACATTAGCAGAGCATGTGCTAAACCTCAGAAGGGATGATGTTTTCACAGCAGCCGCTTTACTGACAAGCTCACTCCGCTGTCAGCTGTAGCACTGATTATTTATCTGGTCCCTGGAGTGATGCCTTATTTGAAGTATTTTATCCTTGTCACATTTACATTATGCCCTCACTCTTTTTCCGAGTGACATTAAGGTGCGGCATGCATGCTGCAGGAGATAGCATCCGTATTGTGCTGATGTAGTGGGCTTAAACCTCGCTGTACCTTGTCAGGGGACAGAGCCGGATGCAGTATTTCACTACCTAAAAAAAATGATTAACAGCTTGGGGGACATTTATCGCCATCAAAGGTAAATCTCTTTGACTTGAAAAAAGAGAAGGTGCTCTGCTGGTCCTCTGGTGTCTGGGGTGTCTGTGATCGAGTGTTTTCACTCCCTGCCTTCATCCCAGTAAGTACCAGCTGAATCAGATGGGCTCTTCCCACTGCCACATGCAGGGGGAGGATGGCATGAAGGGAATCCCTCCTTCATTCATGTTGGATACAATGACCAACAAAGACGTCAGTGAATGACCCCACTTACATGAAATGAGGAAAATACCAAGAAATGAAGAGGCTATACAAAACCTCAGCAGCAGTCATAAGGTGCATGGTCATAGATGAGGGTTCAAAGACAGAACTCGGAAGGGGTGATAGGAGGCTTACACACGGGCAGAAAAGATGAACCATGTGTTGAGAAGGTGAAACAGGAACCCACAAAGGAACCAGGAATGAAATATGCTCAGCACCCATATTGAGGATATGCACCAGTTTCTGAAAAACACTGTTTGGGGAATCCAGAATATATTGCAGCATCTGTGAGCACTCCAACAAACTCCTGAGTTTACATAAATCATCATACCCATATAATCTTGCCATGTAAGGATAAGGGATATTTTTTGAATGCATGCCCCATAATCCTTCCCAATGCAGTGGTATCAAGAAGAAACCAGGTGAGAGGAATGTGAAGTCAGCAAATCCAATGACTGAGAATATGAGATTCTTTTTTCTACAATAAGAAAAACGCAAATAGAAACAGAAGAAAACACATTCAGGAAATAACGAGGCACTAAATATCTCATCAGAAAGTTGGTGCATGGGGAATTATAATTAGAGAGTGTCTGAGGCCACTTGAAGGGCAAGTTACTTAAGTTACAGTATGTAAGGTTGGCCATCATGAGCAAAGGATGGGTAATCAGCTTGGAGTAATATTCAGTCCAGATCAGGAGTATTGTCCACTGCATCTAGATTAGGTCAAGGAGCACCAAGGCCAGATCAGAGAAGGCAGAAAGACTCAGCACCTCAAAAGCTTCCAAGTGACCTGGGTATAGACAGGAGAACCATGTCCAATCTCCACTGCCTGATACATGTATTCACCCCTTGATCCCATTTGGAAGCTGGCCATAAACAACCAAGCAGGACATCAAGAATGGACCCTGAACTCAGATGTTAGGTAACTGTCAAGGGCATTATCAAGGAGACACTGTATAAAAGAGCACAGACAATAGAATGAGGTGAACAAATACTGTGGTGTCTAGTAAGGAGAAGACAATTTCCTGAAAAGAGCTGCTTAGAGGGATGAAGGATAAGCATATGTTTTGAGGTGATGAGAGACTGTACCTCCCTGAATCACAAGCAGAATAAGTGACCATGTATCCGCCCTTGGCACCGCAGAAGACAGAGGACGATAAGTTCTTAAGACAGCATGAGAGAAAAGACAGTGTCTGCAGAGGGACAACTGGGAAACAAGGATGGGTAATCAGCTTGGAGCAATATTCAGTCCAGACCAGGAGCGATGGACTGCTTAGAGCTTCAGAATGCAGAGAAAATCTACCTTGTACCTACGGTAGGCTGTTCAGGCAATTGTCATTAGTAAGTGGGACCAATAGTGACCTGACCACAACACACTACCGCCAGTAGCCACAGCCAATACCTACAGTGCACTGACAGACACTGTCCTAGCTGTCTGCACAGGTCAACACTCAATCTCCCCAAGAGCCCTAATATGAGCCTCACCCAACAAAGGGCAAAACTAAGAATTGAAGCCTTAGAGAACTTCTCAATGTTCTCATACCCAGCAAGTCTGAGACAGTTTCCTGTAAACACAGGAGGTGGAGAGAGCTACCAAAGCTTTATCAGAGACAAAAACTCACTCCAAAGACACAAATAAATAATAAAGAATGGTATGTCAACAGAGACACTCAAGAACAGACGTATCGTCCTGGAAACTCCCAATTGTGAAAACTCTCCCATGGTGAGAGTTAGTGATTTGAAGGTATAAAATACAGGACAGTGTTAGACCACATAGAAAATATGTTCAGATGAAAGAATTCTAATTCAGTTGATAAAGTGACGAGCGAGCACAGTTTGTCCCCAGAACTTATGTTTTAAAAAATACACAAGGTGGTGAGGAGTCATGATCCCTGTACCACAAAGGTGAAGACAGGTGGGAGTCTGGGGCCAGCAGCTTCCTACCCAGTCTAGTTGTATCACTGAGCCAAGACCAGTGAGAGATGCTGCCTCAAAAAGCAATATGGGTAGCAACTGAAGAATAGCACCCGAGCATTCTTACTTACCTCTGCCCTCCACATGTGCAAACGCATGCACACAAGCAATAAATGAATTCTATAAGTGTATACTGAGGGGAGGAGCTGTCGACTGTGTGGAATTGCTTGGATCAAGAATTCCAATTAAATATATGAGGTGCACCTGCAAAGAAAATAAGCATGTAATGTATCCGGAATTGCATATGGAACACTAGGCAGGTGAAGTCCCTTTAATAATGACCTCATAAGCTCTGGTAATGTTATGCACCAGGCATTAATGCTGAAACAGCCATTATTCAATAACAACAACAAAATGACTTCACTGAGAGGATGCCATTCCAGGTTCCTTTACACACCAGCTGCTTCTCAAATATAAATAAAAATAACAGAAATAGAAGGAAACATTGAAAAATCTATAACCACCGTGGTATCACTTATCATTTTCTTTGGCTAACTGATACATTTAGCAGACAAAATAGTCTAGCCAGAGAATCCAAGACATTTGGCAAACCTAATTTAATGAACATACCAAGACATTGAACTTGACAATTGGAAAAACCAATTTTGATATGATATTTACTTTATTGGTTGATTTTGAGTGTGTGTGTGTGTGTATGTGTGTGTGTGTGTGTGCATGTGCATATAAATGAGGGCATTGGTGTACCACACTCACCAGTATACATGCTCAGGGTGTGCAAAGGTTAATGTAAGACATGTTCCTCATCTTTTCCCACTTTATTTTTGAGGCAGAGTCTCTCAATGAAACTGGAGATGACCATTTTGGCTCTCTTGGCTGACCAGTGAGCTCCAGAGCTCTGCCCACCTCCCTGACGTGCAGGACTGAGGTGACAGACACATGCCACCTCACCTAGCTTTCACATGGGCTCTAGGAATCAAACCCAGGCACTCAGTCATGTCCTGAGCACTTTACCACCCCTCCCCAGTTATAGGATAACTTCACTTTAAGTGTCTTTGTTGTATGTATACGTGTGTATCTTAGAAAGCTTCTACAGTAGTAGGTTTCCACGTGACTTTCTCAAAGATCTTTTATGCTGCTTGACATATGGCCACACTGGCTCCCAGAGTGGATAAGAAGCTTCACCACTTTGCACACCTCCCCCCACCCCCGTAGCCATAAGTGTTCCCTTTTCACTATATCCATGCCAGCATTTATTTTCATCTCTCTTGTTATTTGTTGTTGTCTTATTGTGGCTGTTCTAGCTGGAATGAGATGAAATCTCAAAAACAAAAATATAAAAGCAGCCAAGGAAGAAAAGAAGGGAAACTTCTGCACCACTATAAAGAAGGCATGGCAGATTCTGGTCACACAGACTTGGTCTCTGTCACAGTGCGTCTTCAGCATCAGCTTGACTGGATTTAGAATCATCTAGGAGACACCCACTCAGCATGTCTGAGGGCATTTCCAGAGAAGTTTAGCTAAAGGTGGAAGATGTCCCCTGACTATAGGCAGAACTATCCCATGGTTAAAGTCCCTGCCCAAATAGAAAGGTGGAAGTGACTCAAGCATGTCAAGCAAAAACCTCACACATTCTACTATCAAGTCATACCATAGCCATGCCAGACCGAGACTTGTGGGGGTAACTTAGCATTCGAACATTTACGAATATAATTTCCCAATTTCATAAATTAATAGAGGATAAAATGTAAAAGGACCTAATGACATATGCAAAAAATGGGTAAAAGTTAACATTTGATTAAATCAGTCATTAAAAATTAAAAGTCTTTTGGCCATTAGAAAGTCCTATTTTGTGAATTCTCGGTTTAGCTTTGTACCACATTTTTTGATTGGGTTATTTGGATTCTTGGTGTTTAATTTCTTGAGTAAATTTTGGATATTAGCCCTCTGTCAGATGTGGGATTGGTGAAAATTTTTTCTCAATCTGTAGGTTGCCATTTTGTTATAATGACAGTGTCCTTTGCCTTACAGAAGTTTTTCAGTTTCATAAGGTCACATTTACTAATTGTTGGTCTTAGAGCCTGAGCTATTGGTGTTCTGTTCAGGAGGTTGTCACTTGTGCCAATGATTTTGATGCTTTTCCTCACTTTCTCTTCTGTTAGATTTAGTGTGTCCAGTTTTATTTTTAGGTCTTTAATCCAATCTCCAATGGCCGAGAGACACATGAAGAAATGCTTACCATCCTTAGTCATCAGAGAAATGCAACTCAACACAACTCTGAGTTTCCATATCACACCCTTCAGAATGGCTAAGATAAAAAACTCAAATGACAGTGCATGCTGTCGAGGTTGTGGAGAAAGAGAAACACTCCTCCATTGCTGGTGGGAGTGCAAATTTGTGAAACCACTATGGAAATCAGTCTGTCGATATCTTAGAAAACTTGAAATAACTCTATCTCAAGACCCAGCCATATCACTCCTGTGCATATACCCAAAAAATTCTTCATCAAACCACAAGGACATTGACTCAACTATGTTCATAGCAGCTCTATTTGGAATAACTAGAAACTGGAAACAACCCAGATACCCTTCAATCAAAGAATGCATAAAATTACTGTGGTACATTTATGCAATGGAATACTACTCAGCTATCAGAAACAAGGAAATCATGCAATTTGAAACCAAATAGATGGAACTAGAAAAGTTCATCCTGAGTGAACTAACCCAGACCCAGAAAGATACACATGGCATGTATTCACTTATAACTGAATGTTAGCCATATAGTACAGGATAACTATCCTATAACTCACAGACCCAAAGGAACAGGAACCTAGCATAATTATCCTATGAGAAACTCCACCCAGCAGCTGATCAAAACAGATACTGAGATACACAGTCAAACATTAGGTGGAGCGCTGGGAGCCCTGTGTAAGAGAGGGAGGAGGAATAGAGGGACCCACAGGGGTCAAGATCAACACATGAAGATCAATAGAACCAACCAACCTAGGCCCCTAGAGGCTTACAGAGACTGAAACACCAACCAAAAAAAGAAGAAAAAAAAAGCTTAGACTGGACCTAGACCCCCCCCCCCAAAAACAAATATAGAGGATAGGCAACTTGGACCACATACAGATTCCTTAACAAGTAGAAGTGACAGTCTCAGTCATGGACTTCGTTACCTGTTAGTGGGACACTTTACCCTAGCTGAGCTGTCATGTTGGCCCCAGAACAAGAGGAAGCTCTTAGCCCTCATGTGACTGATGAACTAAGGGAGGCTGATATGTGGAGCACCCCACACCAGAGGAGCAGGATAGGTGAGAGAGGGGGTAGAGGAAGGTAGGGTGGGACCAGGAGGGGAGGAGAGAGGGGCTGTGATTGAGATGTATTTTAAATTAATAAATAAATGTAAAAAAAAAGCAACAAAAAAAATTTAAGTCAGCTGACTAAAGATCCTCAGTTAGTGAGACTCTGTAGCCATGAAGTTTTAAATTATGACACATTCCCACTGCTCTCTTTTAAACTTGATTATACTCTGCATATGTGTGTGTGTCTTTGTGTGTGTTGTGTGTAATTGTGTATGTGTTTGTGTGTATGAGTGTGCCTGTGTGTATGTGTATTTGTCTGTGTTTGTGTTTTCTGTGTGTGTTTACCTGTGTGGTGTGTGTATATCTGCATGTTTGTGTGTGTGACATGTGCATGTCTGTATGTGTTTGTGTGTGTGTATGCTTGTGTATGTGGTGTGTTTTGTGGTGTGTGTGTGTGTGTGTGTGTGTGTGTGTGTGTGTGTGAGTGTGCTGTGTATGTGTTATATGTGTGGGTTGGGGATGGGGGGCCTACCTGCCACAGCACACACATGGAGGTCAGAAGACAACTTTGTAAGTTAGTTCTCTCCTTTCACCTCTATGTGGGTTGTGGATTGAGCTCAGGTTGCCAGACTTACACAGCATGTGACTTTACCTGCAGAACCATCTCACAGGCCACTCCATGGCAGCCAGTTGTCTGTAATTTCTTAGTTTTGGAAGCTGCTTGCTCTGCACTTCCTGTATATTCTGATATATTAACCCTTCTCAGGTCTCTTATGTGCTTGTAAAGTAGATAGTTATAGTCTCACAGTTAAGTTTTAAGTTGTTTAGGAATTAAAAGGATGTTCTAAGTCTAAGAAGATGTTTTTAAATTGGTAATGCAAGTTAGAATGGAAACTGAGTTAGGTATAGAACTCTAAACTCATTGAGATAGATAGATAATAGAATATAAATATTAGTCACCTAATATGTATGTACTGGACATTGGGAATGTATGTTATACCATATAATTTTCATAACTTTTGTTTAATTATTTTTAATGTTTTGTATAAACCAATTTGTATCTATTGATTTATTTTTAAGTAATAAAGTGAAAAATAAGTAGAAAAAAATCAACTGCAAGTGGGGCCCAGGTCCCAGCTACCCAAGATGGGGAAGAGAGGCAGGCAGACAGCAAGTTAAGTACAAAATGCAATTGGCATCTGTTGCCACTTTGGATGGATCCTGGCAGGCCAATGGGTGAGGCTGTTAGTGGAGATAATAAGCCAAGAAAAACACAGGTTTGTGATCCGAAATTGCATAGCATGCATTGTGTTGACGTGATCTCACACCTTGAAGTCAAGAGGACCTACAAATGAATCATCACTGGACTGAAAGGATGACTCAAGATATTGTTTGCTAGATTACAGCTACAAACAAAGAAATCAACCTTTAAAATCTAATTCATGATAAATCTCTAGAGAACTGTTATAGCTGATAAACACCTTCAGCAAGGTGGCTGGATACAAAATTAATTCAAAAAAATCAGAAGGCCTTCTTTATACAAAAATAAAATAAATGGGGGGATCCAAGATGGTGCCGACCATAGAGTAGTGCATCTGAGTAGTAGGTGAATGAGATTAGTCACTATGGAGTGAATGTGAGGTCCCCTAGCCGACTGTGAAACAGACGGTGTCTGAATTCCCATGGCGAACACTGAGACTGGTCACCAGGTAAAGCAGCTCACGCAGTTCCCGGGAACAAGACCCTGAGATCAGCCAGCTTGGTCACCAGTCTGGAGAGGAGCTCCAGCTACAGCAGATCTAGCCCAGGAGCCGATCCAGCCCATGGCTCCAGGCACAGATCAGTGACCCCGCCTGTCTGCCTGATATCCAGCCTGCAAGTGGACCTGTACACCCAAGAGGGAAAAACAGCTGCACCACAAGAGAAAAGGTAAGTGAGATTTTTCCCCCCAGAGTTTCCAACATGGTGGCTCAGTGTGCACTGTAGATGAGAGGCAGAAACCTAACCCAGTCACAGCAAAGCAATTAAGAGCCAAGATTGACTGCAAACAGAGCCCACGACTGTGTGTTCTCCACAAATACTGGGGCAGGTGGGTCACTCACCTTAGCACCCAAGCATCTGAGGCAGTCAGCAACACGCACACTGAGGATGGCACCCGTCTTGGTTGGAGCTCCCTGCCTGTATGGTCAGCCTAGCTGCTGAGCCAGAACAACTGTGTCAGTAAGAGGAGAACACAGGCCCAACCACAGCTCTACCTGCCTTTCTGAGGAGACCTGCCAGCTCCCAGGTCCTCAGAAGATAGCCCCCTCCCGACTCCAATCCCCTGTATATTGGTCCAATTGGGTCACAAGCAGTTGAGGAGAGAGGCAGCCACTCTCCTCTCCAAGAGCCAGTCTATTACAGGCACCTGCCCACCATCTGGAGGTAAACGCCAGGATCTCAGGATCAGCCAACCCCCAGGGCAGGAAGTTTTCCTGAGCACCAAGGTCAGCTGACAATGGAAACAAACAGACAGCACCAGGGTCAATCAGATGACAAAAGGTCAGCGCAACAACATGGTAAAAAAAAAAAAAAAACAATAGGATGTCTTCAGATCCTAGCAATAATGCTACAGACAACTCTGGAAATCCCAACACGATTGAAACAAAGGAAAATGACCTTAATCCTATGCTTATATTAATAATAGAAGGCCTAAGGGAGGAAATCAAATACCTCAAAGAGCAACAAGAAAGTACTGCAAAGAAGGTGATGGAAATGAATAAAGCACTTAAAGGAATGGAAGACCTGAAAAGGGAAGTTGAAGCAATGAAGAAAATCCAATCTGAGACATCCATAGAACTGGAAAACCCTAAGAAAAGAATAGGAACTACAGACACTAGCATCACCAACAAAATACAAGAGATGGAAGAAAACAAAAGAAAAGAAAATCTTCTTGCCACATAATAATCAAAACACTAAATGTATAGAACAAAGAAAGAATATTAAAAGCTGCTAGGGAAAAGAGTCAAGTAACATATAATGGCAAACCTATCAGAATCACACCTGACTTTTCTTCAGAGACACTAAAAGCCAGAAGGGCCTGGAAAGATGTCTTGCAGACCCTAAAAAACAACAAATGCCAGGCCAGACTACTATTCCCTGTAAAATTGTCAATCAACATAGATGGAGAACACAAGATATTCCATGACGAAGCTAAATTCAAACAATATCTATACACAAATCCACCTCTACAGAAGATGTTGGAAGGAAAACTCCAACCCAAAGAGGTTAACTACACACAAGAAAGCACAGGAAGCAAATAGCATGCCTGCAGCAAAATCAAAAGAAGAGAAGCTCACTCACACACTATTTCCACCAACATCAAGATGGCAGGAAGTAACAATCACTGGTCATTAATATCTCTCAACATCAATGGACTCAATTCCCCAATAAAAAGGCACAGGCTAGCAGAATGGATGTGAAAACAGAATCCCATATTCTGCTGCTTACAAGAAACACACCTCAGCAAAAAAGATAGGCATTATCTCCAAGTAAAGGGCTGGAAAAGATATACCAAGCAAATGGACCTAAGAAAAAAGCTGGAGTGGAAATTCTAGTATGTAACAAATCGGAATTTCAACCAACATTAATCAAAAGAGATGGGGAAGGGCACTACATACTCATTAAAGGAAAAAAAATCACCAAAATGAAATCTCAATACTGAACCTCTATGCCCCAAATGTAAGACCACCCACATTCATTAAAGAAACACTACTGAAGCTCAAATCCCACATTGAACCTCATACATTAATAGTGGGAGACGTCAACACACCACTCTCACCACTGGACATCTCAACAATGCAGAAACCAAACAGAGAAATAATGAACTTCACAGATGTCATGAATCAAATGGACCTAGTTCATATCTACAGAACATTTCACCCCAAAACAAAAGAATAAACTTTCTTCTTGGCACCTCATGGAACCTTCTCCAAAATCGACCATATAGTCGGTGACAAAGCAAACCTCAACAGATACAGGAAAACTGAAATTACTCCTTGTAACTTATCAGACCATCATGGAATAAAGCTAGACTTCAACAATAACAAAAACAACAGAGAGCCTGCAAAAACATGGAAACTGAACAACTCTCTCCTCAATGACCTCTGGGTCAGGGAAGAAATAAAAAAAGAAATTAAAGTCTTCTTAGAACTCAATGAAAATGAAGGCACAGCATACCCAAACTTATGGGACACATTGAAAGCAATACTATGAGGAAAGTTTATAGCTCTAAGTGCCTTCAAAAAGAAACTGGAGAGTTCCCTTACTAGCCACCTACAACCACACCTGAAAGAGCTAGGACAAAAAGAAGCAAACACTCCCAAGAGGAGCAGACAAGAGGAAATTATCAAACCCAGGGCTGAAATCAACAACTTAGAAACAAAAAGAACAATACAAAGAATCGACAAAACCAAGAGTTGGCTCTTTGGGAAAATCAACAAAATAGACAAGCCTTAGCTAAACTAACGAAAAGGCAGAGGGAAAATACCCAAATCAACAAAATCAGAAATAAAAAGGGGGAAATAACAGCAGACATTGAAAACATCCAAAGAATCGTTAGGTCCTACTTCAAAAACTTGTACTCCACAAAATTGGAAAATCTAAATGAAAGGGATGATTTTCTTGATAGATTCCACCTACCAAGTTTAAATCATGAACAGGTAAACAAATTAAACAGTCCTATAACACTTAAGGAAATAGAAGAAGTCATTAGAAGTCTTCCAACCAAAAAAAGTCCAGGCCCAGATGGTTTCAGCACAGAATTCTACCAGACATTCAAAGAAGAGCTAACACCAATATTCTTCATACTCTTCCACAACATAGAAACAGAAGGAATACTGCCAAACACATTCTATGAGGCCACAGTCACCCTGATAGCTAAACCTCACACCTATCCTACAACCCACACATCCAAATAGATAGGAACCTAGCATATCTATCCTAGGAAAAATTTTACCCACCAATGAGACATGGAATCTGCTGCAGGTTAGTGGAACACCATACCCCAGATGGTGTGCCTTATCAAGCTCCAGTACAAGTGGAATCTCTTGGCCCTCACATGATGCAAGATCTGAGGGAGTATGATATGTGAGGGCCCACCTCATCTGAGGAGAAGGAGAGTACCAGGTAGAGGAACAAGGAGGGAGGGAGTGAAGTAGGGGGAGAGGGAAGGAGAGAGGAAGGGAGGGGCCAGGAGGGGAGGAGGGAGGAAACTATGTTCTAGAAGTAAATAATACGTTTTTTTAAGAAAAGAGTTAATAAGCTTAAAAAATATAATAAAAATACAACATAAAATTTTGAAACTATAATTTACCAAAGGTATACTTGCCTTACTGGCATGAAAGGAAAATGGCCTTAATTTCAGATTAGAATGTTAGACTGCAGGTGGCCACATAGATTACACAAACTTGATAGCAGCTTAAAAGTTTTTTTGTAGATATATAGGATATTTTCATGGTTTGGCATTAAAAAGCAGGTAACAGGTTTAAAATACTGTAAATAAATTAAAGGTTACAGCTGTTCAACCTGGTTTTATAAACCTCCAAGAGTTGAAAAAACTTACAGCTAAGGTAAAATACATGAAATGCATAGTGTTAGCCCATGCCTTTACCTCCAGTAGAGACAGGAGGATCACTATAGAGTTGGTTGTCTTATAAATTCTAGAGTTACAAGGAACAGGGTGGGGTGATGGTGCACACCCTTAATCCCATCATTCCAGAAGAATACACCCTTAACCCCAACACACTAGAGACAGAAACAGGCAGATCTCAGAGCTCAAGGTCAGCCTGATACAAAACAAGCTCTAAACAGAGAAAAATTTCGATCTAGGGGTGGTGGAGCACATCTTTAATCCCATCAGTTGGGAACCACATGTCTTTGATCCCAAAACTTAGAATGCAGAGACAGGCACATAGGATTTGGAAGGATTTAAGTTTAAAAGCTACTTACAAAAGGCAGGCTGCAATTCAAACAAATTGTCCTTTGAGATCTCAAAATATATACACTAAAGTTTTGTTTAGCTCCAAAATATCAAAATAATTTCTTCTTTAATCCAGATTGAAAGGTAATACTTTATATATTGTCAAAAAACCAAATTTGCTCCAGGAAAAATATTACCTGACCCCCTCCCCCCCCCAAAAAAAAAAGGA